>NW_010729187.1:1314242-1336678 GCF_000365185.1 Nelumbo nucifera
CCCATTTCGAACTGGGCTATTTAATTAGTTAAATATGGGGCGAATTCTGAGATGGATTAGCAGATAGGATAGGGTCTTAACCCTATCCACTCAAAGAGTCCAGATCTAAATGTGATTTAGATCTGGAAACCTCCTAATGAGATTAGGACAAGGCTGATCTAATCTACAGATAAGATAAGGGTTTATCCTTATCACCTAAAGAGATGTATGATCCAAATAAGATTTGGATCAGCAACTCCTAATGGGATTAGGAGCTAATCCTTTAGGGTTACAAAAGAAGGAAGGGGCGGCAGCTTTTAGTAGACACATATTCACATCTTCTTTAGTGCTGAAATCACAGAAGAAAGAATCAAGCAACCCTGCAGAATTCTTTCTTGCCGCCTCCTTCTTCTTGCCGCGTACCTTGCCAGTTCGATCTCTAGTTCAGTGGGAGAAGTCAAGATTTGATTTTGAAATCAGTTCTTTGTGAAATGACTGATAGGAAGCTGTGCTCATGTGCCATCCTGCTAATTCTTACGAAGGGTTAGGTTCTTGGAGAAAACACTGCTGATTCTGCTCTATCCTGCACTACGCTATCTTTAGTGGGAGTAGTCTTTGGATCCTTCTTTGGGCGTGAATACCTCCATTGGGAGATATTACTTCTCTATATCAAGTATAATTCTCTCCTACTGCTTTTGTTTAGATCTGGTTCAGTTTATGGTTCAAGATTGATCATTGAAAATATGATTTTCTAAATAGGTAATTCGATTCCCAGTTGAAAGGGAGAGAAAAATTTTTGAAATTCGCCCACCTTATTCCGCAAGATTTGGGTGTCCATACGATGGATCTCTCATCCCTTCAGTCTGATATGTGGGAGTATTGGCAAATATTTGCATTGCCTTCGCTAAAGGATTAGATCAATTGCAATAGACCTATCTATCAAGAGAATCAATAACCCAAAATTTAGACGATAAAGAATAACAAGAAAAACGTGAATAAAATTATTATCCTGTTTATCATGTATAAAATTGTAATATGTACACTTTGATTCTTATATATTGTAATTACATAAGCAAACCCTAAAAATGTGGTTGCCCATGTTAATTTTGAGTGGTCAAAACAGTTAAAAATCTTCAGCTGGTGAGGATGTTGAGCAGAGAAACTCTGGTCTGTATCAGACGCCTAAAAAGGAAGTCCAAACCTTCTTCGAGGGTTTCAAGGCTAACTTCCAGATCCTTCAACCTTTTCTCTGCCATTTGTGAACTTTCAACCTCGGAATCTTTGCTTGGATTGCAGCGAGCCAAGGCGAAGAGTACAACATCAACAGATTCCACCTCATTCATGCTCTCCTCATGTCTGTCACAAGCTACTACTCCTCTGTGTATCAGTTTTGACACCAAATGCCATCTACCGACCTTTGGCTTTGATGCCGGCATTGACAAGAATGACAAGATAGCCCGGAAGACCGAAATTGCAACATTGTTGACTTCTCTTAAGACCCTAACCACCATTGCTGAGTCATGATCAAGATCTAAGAGAGGACAGGCTACACACTTCTCTTCCAAACGTTTCAACATTTTAAGGCTTCTGCTAACATCCTTCTTCACCCTTTTCTTGAAGGAAATGTATGTTGCGATCTTGTTGCCCAGCATCTCCTCAATTTTTTTTCGGCGAAGTGCTGAGTGTAGGTCAAGGACATTTTCCTTCAATTCAAGCAAAATGTCCTTTGTAGTGCCGCCTATGTCCAGCAATGTGACTGATCCCTCTATCAACTCATCCACCAATGCTTCCAGTTGGTGTTGGACTAAGGTCTGCTGTGTTTGGGGCATCTGAAGAAAAGACTCCACACATTTGTACAACTCAACAAGACCCAATAGTGCAACATTGATAGACTCTTCCTTCAATGGAGATCCTGATTGTGCTGTTGACAAAGACTCTAAGGCTCTAAGCCTGTTAAGCTCTTCTTCAATACTGGTAGCAGTAGGACGGGATCGGGAGGGCATGCTAATGGAGCGAACATGATAACGACTTTCGGCTATTGCAGTAGCATCAGCCATCTTTTACTTCTTTCTCTGCAACAGATTGACTGCGCAGATATCTTTCAGAGAGAAGCTTTTTAGATTGGAGAAACGATTGATGTTTCTCTCTAGACCCTTTGAACTATTTATAGAAACACATACAAGGATTATAAGATGAGAGACAAAGAGAATCTTTCTGACTTGGAATCATCATGTCCATAAAAAGAGCATGTGATCAGTACCCATTTCACATTTCTGGCTTACAATTACCAAGTTTCAACCTTATTTTATTTCATTCATTCATGTAATTACGTGATTGAAGGACACTTATATACGCACAGTAAGCTTATTATTAACTGGTAAACCACCCCCTTGTCTCCCAACACTCCACCATTCCCAGCTACTTTATTATTCTTGCTGTTGGGATCGACTTGATGCCATTAATTTCCCAATCTCACAAAATGTGGCTGTCTATATATTTGTCTCAACCTAGAGGACCAGTAGACCATCAACAACAATGAACAATTAAATTAAACAACTATGGTCACATGGGAAACAAGATCCGAAAACTTTGAGATAAATGGAATCAAGATCATGGGTGAGATTGATTGTGCAAGTCTGGCATGTCTTTAGCTTGTCTTGGTCCATATGGTCATTGGCCAAAACATAGAAGAAAACTTCAACATACAATTAGACCCATGATTAATTAGGACCTATATATGCAGTAATGGATGCAAACTATAATAAAATTATGTATAAATTGCGATTCAGAATATATATAATCTATTCAACTAAATATCTACTCATTTGTAATGATCTTTGGACATACATGTATTGTCATTTTGTAAGTTAGTCAAAATTTGAAGGGTTGAAGTCACCATTTCGTAGTTTTAGAAGAAGGTCAGCTGAAGTAATTTCTTTATTACAAAATGTCCATTTGCAATGCGACCGGATCATTCAACCTGGAAAGACCAAGTAGGTAGGCCAACCACATGACTCAAATCATGAATTGCCATCCCTCAACTCAGTTTCATCCCTTTTGTAGTGATAGACCTCCTTATTGAAAAGCCAAAATAAATTGAAGGCTCAGTTTGGAAGGAGTATAAATATAAATATGTACAGTATAAATATATAAAAATAATATAAAATGCATGATTTTGCGCTCTACATATTTGTATTTTTGCTCTTTCCAAATGGAGCCTAAATCGCAAATATTGAAGAATCGCAAACATTTACCAACTGGCCCAACCCTATCCCATGCTTCCGAAGGCTGTCATGTTTAAAAGTCCCCTTACTCATCTTTTGCACTTCCATCTTTCATTTGGCTTTTATAGTCCAGTTTGCATAAAATAAAAGAAAGAGTAAATTTCTTAAACTACCCTTATGATTTAGCTAATTGACTAAATGTACCATTACTGCTTGAAAATTAACTAATGCTGCCTCTATTGTTTCTGACAATTGACTAATACTTCCATTACCATTAGCACCCCTTAATATTCGTTAACAAAAAGATGAAAAAGACTATTTTACCATTTATTCTTCTTCAAATTTTCAACTCCAACTACCCCACCAAACTGAGTCAAAGTTCTCAAGTGAAGTGAATTGCCAAACGCGAAAGCCAAAAAAAGGAGAGCAAAGAGAAGTCGAAGATTACAACAAAAAAAGTCAAACTTTCTGTTCAAGTTTTTAAACTTTCAGACGCTATGCTTCATGGAGTTTGTAAGACAATTCTTCTCTCCATGGAGATATTAGACGGACTACGTCCTGACCCAAAACGGGATTTCGCTAGAATCCCGTATTTAAGATCAAGATGGGACAAGATCCTCGACTAGATATCGAAACCCCGCCAGAACCCAGAAGCCTTCTTCTTACTTTTTCTGTTTTCCAAACTCCAAAACATGTTGCTTCTAAAGCATCACCACAAACGCTACTACGCGTCTGCTTGCGGTGCACCTACGGTGTCGTAAGGGATAGATACTGTTAACAACCGACATGCCAAATCCCTCTATCCCCTCTCTCTGCCCTAACAAATTTCTCTTTCTACCTTTTTTATGTTTACTTGAAAATGTTAAGAGATTGTAGGAAAATGAAAGATGGGTTTGAGAGAATCAACGCATTTCTCTTCACTTTACTGGTTTCCATCCTCTACCTTCGCCACCACGGATTTGGTACTTCCCTTTCCGCCACCTCTCGTCAGTTCCTCAAATGTGGAAGGCTTTGAAAGGTTATGGTTTCAAAAATGCCTGTATCAGTACCAGAAGTTATAACAAGGGTAAGTTGGGTATTTTTAGAAGTTATAACAGTTACGTAATGCACATTTGAATGGTTTATGACAAAATGTTAACGATGAGGGAAGTATTAGTCAATTGTCAGAAACAATAAGTGTAACGTTAGTCAATTTTCAAACAATAAGTGTAACATTAGTCAATTTTCAAACAATAAGGGTACACTTAATCAATTAACTAAATCATAAGGGTAGTTTAAGAAATGTTCCCTAAAAGAAATTATTGTTAAACAGACATATTGATGTAGTATGGGATTCAGACCAACTGAGTAAACATTTACAAAGTTGGTTTTTGAAGACTCATCTTAGTACATATAGGAGGAAAGTAGTATTTGATGCAGGAGACTATGTTTGAGCTATTTTAATAGAGGAATGCCTATCGGTTGGGCAACACGGAAAGTTGGCGCCAAGGAAGGTTGGACCATGCGAAATAGCTGAAGTCATTAATGAAAATGCTTATAGACTAAAATTATCCACCCATATACGTACTCACGATGTTTTCAATGTCAAACACTTGGTACTTTATGTTGGCGATCAGTCAGATGATGATTTGAACCCGATGAGGGTTTCTCTCCAACCTGGGGAGAATGATGTAGTACAGGAGAAGGCCAATAAGTTTTATACATGTTGGGACCATTCCAAGACACATAAAAAGTAGAGAGGACGCCACCAGCCCAGCTTAGTAAATATTTACCAACATAGCATTGTCACAGAATGGCGCCATCACAGAGTTTCTACCTAAGTTCATTTTTACCAAGTTAGCATTATAGCGAGATTTCAAATTTATGTTCAATTAGGACTTTTCCTTTTGAAGGGTTTTTAGTAGGATTCTATTATGGAATATTTTCAAATCAGGAATAGGAGCCAAAAGGTTGTATGCTTATATAAAGAATAGTTAAGGGAAGGCAAAGACAGTTTTTAATATTGAATTTTCTCTTAATTATCAACTGAATAATTCATCTTCCTCGTAGTTCGACTTATGCTCTTTTCTTTGAAGTTTTTCACAACGTGTTTCATTTCCGTACTGCACCACATATAAATCCAAATGAAACTGGTATCAGTTTACTAATGAGTGGTAAGTGTTTGCATATTCTTTGTGAAAGGACTAGTATACTATTCTAATAAACTTTTTAGTCAAGGGAACCAATACCCAATAATTTTGGATAAATAATAATAAGAACGCCAGTTGATTGATTCATTATCAATTTCATCTTCTATAAAATTGCAATCTATACATTTGAATTCATGTATAATGTACAAACGTACACTACAAAATTGTGGTCACCCATGTTGGGTTTGAGTAATCAAAACAGTTGGAGATTCTTCAATTGGTGAGGATGTTAAGCAAAGAAACTCTGCTCTGAATCAGGCGCCTGAAAAGGGAGCTCAATCCTTCTTCGAGGGATTCAAGGCTAACCTCCAGATCCTTCAACCTCTTTTGTGCTAGTTGTGAGCTATCAACCTCAGCGTCTTTGCTTGGATTGCAACGAGACAAGGCGAAAAGTACAACATCAATAGATTCCACCTCATTCATATTCACATCCACTTGGTTTTCAGAAGCTACTACTCCCCCCCTCTACATCAACTTGGGCACCAAACTCCATCTACCGACCTTTGGCTTTGACACCGGTGTGGACAAGAACAACAACATAGCCCTAAAGATAGAAATTGCAACTTTGCTGACATCTCTTAAGACCCTAACCACCATTATTGAGTCATGATCATGATCTGGGAGAGGACAGGCTACATATTTCTGTTCCAGTCGTTTCAATGTTTTAAGGCAGGTGCGAGCATCCTTCTTTGCCCTTTTCCTAAAGGAAGTGTAAGAGGCAACCATGTTACCCAACACCTTCTCTTCAAATTTTCTTCTGCGAAGTGCTGACTGAAGATCTCTTACATTTTCCTTCATCTCCAACAAGATGCCCCTTGCAGTCCCACCTATATCTAACAATGTCACTGACCCCTCTATCAACTCATCCACCTAACCCTCTGGTTGATGGTGGACCTGGATCTGCTGTGTTTGTGGCATCTGAAGAAAATTCTCTACACATTTGTACAAATCAACAAGACCCAACAAGGCAACACAGATTGATTCTGCCTTCAATGGGGATCCAGGTACTGTCGACAATTCTAAGGCTCTAAGCCTGCTCAGCTCTTCTTCAATACTTGTAGCAGTAGGATGAGATCGTGAGGGCATGCTAATGGAGCGAACAAGATAATGATTCTCATGAATTGCACTAGAATCAGCCATCTTTTTCTTTAGATTAGATGATAACGATTCTTTAGAGAGGAAAACTCCAGATTAGAGGAAGTATGGTTCTCTACAGACCCTTAATTTGGTTGATCGATCTTATTTATAGAAACAAATACGAGGACAATAAGAGAGAGCTAGACAAGGGGAACCTTGCTGGCTTGGAATCATCATGAGTGTACAAAACAACCATGTGATATCAATCTGGTTGCTCCTATGTTCATCGACATTTTTGGCTTACAAATTAATTCTCAAGTCCCAATTAAACTTATTTTATTTCATTCATTCATGTGCCTATGTGATGAACACTTCTGTATGATCCTTATATATATAGTGGCTTATTCATAATTTATTGGTATACCATCCCCTTGTCTCCCAACACACCTCCGTTCCAGCTACTTTGTTGTTCCTGGTGTTGGAAACTATTCCAATTTTCCAATCTAATAAAATGTTGATTATTTCCATATTGTCTCAATCCAGAGGACCATTAACCCACCAACCATACATAATAAACAAAATTTAACCAACTTTGCCATACATGATCAAAGGGAACAAGATCGAAGATATTTTGGTATAGATGGGGATCAAGATATCATGTGTGAGATTTCTCTTTGTCATTCTCTAAAAAATGCAAATATTTGTTGTGATAATAAGTGAAAGAAACTTTTGTCTAAGATGAAAAAGAGATGTTGGCTGGTTAATGGTGATGAGATGGCATCCCACAATCGGCTACTAGCAAATCCCCTAAAGTTGTGTTTGGATTGAAGGAAAAAGTAGGGAAAGGAAGGGAAAACCAGGGAAACCTATACAAGTTTTGTAAAGGTTTCCCTATATTTCCCTCCCTTTCCCTACCTTTTCCTTCAAATTAAACATAGACAAGAGAACCGAAATGAATACAACAACTGCATAAGGAAGAACAGGCATTTTCGGAAAGGTTTGCCAATGTCCCTGGTGATCAAGTTTTATTACATGTGTTGTCCATTAACTAAGCCAAACCAGACTGGAAATTGGCCCACATTTTCAGAAAGTCAATCGACCAGAGTCATTCTTATCTTCTTTTTAGTATATTGATTATCTATACCAGTTTCATGAGTCTATGGATATACCAGTTTAAATTGTAACTAGCACTAGAACTTGAACCTCAAAATGATCTAATTAAAAAGGAGGTTCTACAAATTATACAGTAGAGTTTCTTATAACATAGAGAGAAGAGAGTGGTGTCAAATTGTATTCCTTAATTGCTTTGTCAATGTGCATAAGTAATACAATACGGATTGCATAGCTTGCTCCTGAATTGCTTGCCCCACTCAAACCAATGGCTTGCTCATGATGGGTAAAATTACCGATCTTGCCAGGTTTAAGGTAAAGATGCAGGTGGACACAAACCATGAGAAGAAATTCTTTTCATGCAGTTGACCCAATGAGACTAAAATTTGGATAACCAGCTACAGTATCAAGCCCGTGATCTTGCAGGTTCCCCAACAGTCCTCTATGGTACTTACAATTCCATCATAAACTTTGTTGCTTATTTCCATCAGGTTTTATTTGTAAGCTATGTTCATCAAGCTTTCTCGAACCAGAATTATGAATAGACCTGTTGTCTTGCCTGCTAATTCTAGATCAGTGACTACTTTCCAGGATATTGGAGCACTTCTACTTATGATCAGAGGCCTTTGGCATCCATATATGCGCTTGGAGAGAATGGGGCCACACTTGTGCCCAATGATGTACATCTTGGTGAGGACACAACGGGCTATTGTTGACTGGACCAAATATGGGTGGATTCAAATGTATTAGATGTATTTGTATTAGAGAATGGATGATGAAATTTGTCTTAGAGAATGTATCAACTTGAAACTAAGATGTATGTGATTCAAATGTATTATTTCTTTTGGTAAGTATTTTGTGACTCAAATGTATTTCATTTTAATTTAGATGAATGTAGACACAACAGGTTATTTGAAGCAAAGGAGTAATTTAAAAAGAAATTATGGGTTACATGAAAAAAGAAAGATTTAGCAGCGCCTGCTGCTAAAGAAGTCCACGGCTGCCGCTAAAACAAGTGCGCCAAACTTATAGCAGTAGTCGTTTCATATTAGCAGCAGTCGCACTGCTCAAAACATTTTTAGTGGCAGTTTTACATTTGTACTGGCAATTGAGAAAACTGCTGCTAGAACGTCCAACGGCAATTCTTTTAACCGCAGATTGCCAACTAGCGATAAAGTCACTAGAGACAGTTTTAGGCACCTTTAGCGACAGTTTTGACTGCCACTAAAAGTCATTTTTCTTGTAGTATACCAAAGTCTTTTCCTATAGCTAAGTTCAAGTATTGCTTGGAGTTGAATGGTGTTTGCAGCATTTGATTTTTCCCATTGGGGATTTTGTTGTAGAAGATGGAGGGAGATTTCCATTTTGTGATGCTTGAGAGAATTTAGGTCAAGGTGGAGATTTGTTATGGTTCCGCCTTGAATTCTTTGTTGCGATTGGCTTTATGTACCCATTTTGTATTAAGATAAGAAAAACGCAAAAGCAAAACTTCATAGTGATTTATGGTGGAAGCATAGGCCACTTGGCCCAAACCCTACACTTCCACCGCAAATCAACATTGAGGGTGCAAGGGCAGAACCCCCACGGTGGTATGGACCTGATCCATATTCAATTTATGGGTCCTAATTGAATACAAAGAGTTATATATTTTGGGGATTTTATTCTTGTATACTCAGTCTTTGTTTTGTGAGAGATGAGTGAGATTTTTGGTATATTTGCAGTTTAACGTTTTCTATGAGTGAGGTAGTTGTGAGTGCAAAGCTTTATATTCCTTTCCATTATAGATTACATAGTGGATTTCTACTCCTTTGTCCATGGACGTAAGCTATAAACCGAACCACATAAAATTGTGTGTCGCCTTTGCTTGCTTCTCTTTATCTCTATTTTTCTTTCATTTTTGGATGCCATTCGTATCTGTACTTCTGGGTTTTGAATAACACAAACTTCTACCATGTAAAAGGATTGCATCCAATAATAAATGAAACTTGTATCCACCACAATGAGGTCTGATTTGTGTGAGTATTGGCGAATATTTGCATTGTCTTTGCTAAAGGATTAGATCAATTGTAATAAACCTATTTCTCAAGAGAATCAAAACCCAAAATTTAGACGGTAAAGAATAAAAAGAAAAATGTGAATAAAACTATTATCCTCTTTATCATGTATAAAATTGTAATCTGTACATTTCGATTCTTGTATACTGTAATTACATAAGCAAATCCTAAAAATTTGGTTGCCCATATTAATTTTGAGTGGTCAAAACAGTTAAAAATCTTTAGCTGGTGAGGATGTTGAGTAGAGAAACTCTGGCCTGTATCAGACGCCTAAAAAGGAAGTCCAATCCTTCTTCAAGGCTTTCAAGGCTAACTTCCAGATCCTTCAACCTTTTCTCTGCCATTTGTGAACTTTCAACCTCGGCATCTTTGCTTGGATTGCAGCGAGACAAGGTAAAGAGTACAAAATCAACAGATTCCACCTCATTCATGCTCTCCTCATGTCTGTCACAAGCTACTACTCCTCTGTGCATCAGCTTTGACACCAAATTCCACCTACCGACCATTGGTTTTGACATGGGCGTTGACAAGAATGACAAGATAACCCGGAAGACAGAAATTGCAATACTGCTGACTTCTCTTAAGACCCTAACCACCATTGCTGAGTCATGATCAAGATGTAATAGAGGGCAGGCTACACACTTCTCTTCCAGACGTTTCAGCATTTTAAGGCAGCTGCTAACATCCTTCTTCACCCTTTTCTTGAGGGAAATATATGTTGCGATCTTGTTCCCCAGCATCTCCTCAAATTTTCTTCTGCGAAGTGCCGAGTGAAGATCAAGGACATTTTCCTTCATTACAAGCAAAATGTCCTTTGTAGTGCCCCCTATATCCAGCAATGTGACTGATCCCTCTAGCAACTCATCCACCAATCCTTCCAGTTGATGGTGGACCAAGGTCTGCTGTGTTTGGGGCATCTGAAGAAAAGCCTCCACACATTTGTACAACTCAACAAGACCCAATAGTTTAACACTGATCGACTCTTCCTTCAATGGAGATCCTGATTGTGCTGTTGATGACAAAGACTCTAAGGCTCTAAGTCTGTTAAGCTCCTCTTCAATGTTGGTTGCAGTAGGATGGGATCGGGAGGGCATGCTAATGGAGCGAACATGGCAACGACTTTCAGTTGTTGCAATAGAATCAGCCATCTTTTACTTCTTTCTCGGCAACAGATCGACTGCGTAGAAGTTCTTTAGAGAGAAGCTCTTTAGATTGGGGAAAGGATTGATGTTTCTCTCTAGACCCTTGAACTATTTATAGAAACACATACAAGGATTATAAGAAGAGAGACAAGGAGAATCATTCTGAATTGGAATCATAATGTCCATATAGCGAGCATGTGATATCAGTACGCATGTCACATTTCTGGCTAACAATTCCCAAGTTTCAACCTTATTTTATTTCATTCATTCATGTGGGTACGTGATTGAAGGACACTTTGTATATGCACAGTAAGCTTATTATTAACTGGTATACCATCCCCTTGTCTCCCAACACTCCACCGTTCCCAGCTACTTTATTATTTTTGCTGTTTGGATCGACTTAATGCCATTAATTTCCCAATCTCACAAAATGTCGCTTTCTATATTTGTCTCAACCTAGAGGACCAGTCGGCCATCAACAACAATGAAAAATTAAATTAAGCAACTTTGGCCAAATGGGAAACAAGATCCGAAAGCATTGAGATAAATGGAATCAAGATCATGGGTGAGATTGATTGTGCAAGTCTGGCATGTGTTTAGCATGTCTTGGTTCATATGGTCATTGACCAAAACATAGAAGAAAACTTCAACATACAATAGACCCATGATCAATTAGGACCTATATATGCAGTAATGGATGCTAGCTATAACAAAATTATGTATAAATTGCGATTCAGAATATATATATATATATATATATAATCTATTCAACTAAATAACTACTCATTTGTAATGATCTTCGGACATACATGTATTGTCATTTTGTAAGTTAGTCAAAATTTTAAGGGTTGAAGTCTCCATTTCGTAGTTTAAGAAGGAAGGTCAGCTGAAGTAATTTCTTTATGATAAAATGCCCATTTCCAATGCGACCGGACCATTCAACCTGGAAAGACCAAGTAGGTAGGCCAACCGCATGGCTCAAATCATGAATTGCCATCCCTCAACTCAGTTTCATCTTTTTTGTAGTGATAGACCTCCTTATTGAAACGCCAAACAAATTTTAAGGCTCAGTTTGAAAGGAGTATAAATACAAATATGTACAGTATAAATACATATAAAATAATAAAAAATACATGATTTTGCACTCTACATATTTGTATTTTTGCTCTTTTCAAATGGAGCCTAAATCGCAAATATTGTAGAATGCGAATTTTGTGTTGCAAATTAAAATTGCCCAAGTAACTTTTTGGTGCCAGCGTTCAGTCGCGCTTCTACTTACCCAGCTAAAGACAGAAGCGGGAGAAGATTAATATTTTCGGGTGGGTAAGTTGCTTAGCCACCCTTCAAGAGAGTATCGGGTCCAAAAAAATATGTCTTCCATGAGACCTAGGGGTGAGCATAATTCGGTTAAAACCGAAAAATCGAACCGAAATTTCAGTTTCGGTTTAATCAGTTTTTCGGTTGGTTTCGGTTTTATTACTCGGTTATTTTGCATTTCGGTTTTCAGTTTTGGTTATTATAGTTGATAAATAAATGAGCTAATTGAAAAAAAACTGATTTAAGTTTATAATTATATTTTTAATATTATTTATATTATAATTTATAATTTTATATTAATTTTTAATATATTATGCAATATACATCATTACTTCATTTAATGTCAAGTTTCTAAAAAAAGTAAAACTGAAAAGAGTGATAGACAAGTAAAGAAAGCAAAATTCAAAAGACTAAAAGACAAATAAAGACTGCTCTCTCTATTGGGCATTGGCTGGTGTGGGAGTCTAGTTTCTCTCTAAAGAGTGAAAGACAAGCAAAATTCAATTGTCTCTCAGACTCTCTCAATCTCTCTAGTTTCTCTCTAAACTCTAAAGACTAATCTCTCAGTCTCTCTAACTCTCTCAGCCTCTCATTTTCCCTCCCTTAGAACTCCCAACTAATGCTGATTTGATTCTCTCACTTCTTCACAGTCATCACTAGTGGAGTAGAGAAGTAGCGACGGCAGCAAATGATCCCCGACATCTCTTCCTCTCTCTCTCTCTTTCCTCTTTCCCTTTTTCTTTCTTCCTTTTCATCCCCTTCTTCCACCTTCCCTTGTTCCTGGTCAACTGAGATCACTACCGCTGCTGCTTTGACTTCCAGCAGCGGTGGTGGATCTCCTCTCTCTCTCTCTCTCTCTCTCTCTCTCTCTCTTCTTCTTCTTCTTCTTCTCTGTTTTTGATAGAACACGAAAGGCTTGACTTAATTTCAGTTTTTACCGAAATATCTAAAATAACCGAAAAAAATTCAGTTCGGTTTAATCGGTTTTTACATATTTCAGTTTCGATTCGGTTTGCTATTCTGTTAAATCGGTTTTGAAAATTTTGGTTTTTTCGATTCGGTTTTAAACCAAAAAAACCGAATTCTCACCCCTAATGAGACCCATTATGGTGGCATGACAATAGGGAGAAGTTGGTTAATTACCTAGTTGACCAATTTACCCCCCATGAGCGAGATACCAGCAAGCAAATGATGACTAAAAGTAATAAGGACTTTTTTTTGCGTAGAATGCACATTACATGCAAATAATATTCTCCATATTTGTCTCTCTCAATCCAAATTACTGTTGTCTCATATAAGATTTCTTGGAGGTTCATCAGCTTAGCTAGTTACAATTCCTCATTGAGGCATTGTTTTATCATAGAAACAAATTTACCTACAACCCAACAACAAATAGACACCTATAGCCAACAAAAATTTACCAGAAATCCAACAAATTTACTTGGCATTAAACAGAAATACAGAATGGTTTGAATGGACCGAATGCTAGCTAGATTTATCTCCTCTTAGCTCTCTATTAATTAATGATTCAACTTAAGTGTATTGGTCTAGATTTAGGACCAAACCAGGCCCAACCCTTAGACAGGGACTTTGGACTTGTCCTACCCCCAATTTTAGATCAAAGAACCGACTTTGCCAACCGGCCCAACATGAACCCATGCTTCCGTAGGCTCGAGCGGGCTCAATTGGGGCTAGGCAGGTTGGTCAAGTTTAAAGTCCCCTTATTCATCTTATGCACTTCCATCTTTCATTTAGTTTTTATAGTCTAATTTACATAAAATAAAAAAATAGGTAAATTTCTTAAACTACCCTTATGATTTAACTAATTGACTAAATGTACACTTAATGTTTGAAAATTGACTAACACTACCTCTAGCACCCCTTAATATCCGTTAACAAAAGGACAAAAAAAGACTATTTTCCCATTTATTCTTCTTCAAATTTTCAACTCCAACTACCCCACCAAACCGAATCAAAGTTCTTAAGTGAAGCGAATTGCCAAACGCGGAAGCCAAAAAAAGGAGAGCAAAGGGAAGTGGAAGATTACAACAAAAAAAAGTCAAACTGTCTATTTAACTTTTTAAACTCTCAGACACTTTGCTTCACGGACTTTGTAAGAGCACTCCTCTCTCCATGGAGAGATTAGACCGACTATGTCCCGACCCAAAATGGGATTTAGCTGGAATCTCGTATTTAAGATCAAGATGAGACAAGATCCTTGACCAGATATCGACACCCTGCCAAAACCCAGAAACCTTCTTCTTTCTTTTTCTCTTTTCCAAGCTCCAAAACATGTTGCTTCTAAAGCATCACCACAAACGCTACTACGCATCTGCCTGTGATGCACCTACGGTGTAGTAAGGGATAGATACTGTTAACCACCGACATGCCAAATCCCTCTATCCCCTGTCTCTGCCCTAACAAATTTCTTTTTCTATCTTTTTTATGTTTACTTGAAAATGTTAAAAGATTGCAGGAAAATGAAACATGGGTTTGAGAGAATCAACGCATTGTTCTTCATTTTACTGGTTTCCACCCTCAGCTTTCGACATGGCGAGCGGGTGGTGCTCATTGCTGCTCATTGCTAAGCATCCTTGACGGTGCTCATTGCTAATCATCCTCTTCTAGCACCAGACCATTAGGGTTAATATGAGTGATCTTCCACAAATGGAAAATGAGTGGCGGTGGTTTGATGAGAGCTCTCTAAAATCGGAGCTCATGAAAAATGAGCAGCTATGTTTCGCCACCACAGATTTGAAAGGTGATGGTTTCAAAAATGCCGGTGTCGGTGCCAGAAGTTATAATAAGAGTAAGTTAGGTATTTTTAGAAACAATAAGGGTAGTTTAAGAAATCATAAACGTTATTTTTAGAAACAATAACGTTTATGATGAAATGTTAACGATAAGGGAAGTATTAGTCAATTGTTAGAAACAATAAGGGTAACGTTAGTCAATTTTCAAACAGTAAGGGTACACTTAGTCAATTAACTAAACCATAAGGGTAGTTTAAGAAATTCATCCTAAAAGAAGTCATTGTGAAACAGACATATTGATGTAGTACGGGATTTGGACCAATTGAGTAAACATTTACAAAATTGGTTTTCAAAGACCCATCTTAGTACATATAGGAGGAAAGTAGTATTTGATGCAAGAGACTATGTTTGGGCTATTTTAACAGAGGAACGCTTACCGGTTGGGCAACATAGAAAGTTGGCACCAAGGAAGGTTGGACCATGAGAGATAGTCGAAGTCATCAATGAAAATGCTTATGTTGGCGATCAGTCAGATGATGATTTGAATCCGATGACGGATTCTCTCCAACCCAGGGAGGATGATGTAATACAAGAAAAGGCCAATAAGTTCTATGCAAGTTGGGACCATTCCAAGACACATAAGAAGCAGAAATGATGCCACCAGCCCAGCTTAGTAAATATTTACCAAAATAGCATCGTTATAGAATTTCTATCTTAGTTCATTTTTACCAAGTTGACGCTATCATAGAGTTTCTACTTTAGTTCATTTTTACCAAGTTGATGACATCATAGAGTTTCTACCTTAGTTCATTTTTACCAAGTTAGCATTATAGCGAGATTTCGAATTTATGTTCAATTAGAACTTTCCTTTTGAAGGGTTTTTAGTATGATTCTATTATGGAGTGTTTTCTTAAATTATGATTGCTCAATTAAGACTTTCTTTTTGAGGAGTTTTAATAGGATTCTTTTATGGAATGTTTTCATATTAGGAATAGGAGCCATAAGAGTGTATGCCTATATAAAGAGTAGTTAGGGGAAGGCTAAGACAGTTTTTGATATTGAATTTTCTCTTAATTATCAAGTAAATAGTTCATCTTCCTCGTAGTTCGACTTATGCTCTTTTCTTTGAAACTTTTCACGTGTTTCGTTTCTGTACTGCGCCACATATAAATCTAAATGAAACTGGTATCAGTTTACTAATGAGGTCTGATAAGTGGGATTTTGGTAAAGGTTTGCATATTCTTTGTTAAAGGACTAGCATACTATTCTAATAAACTTTTTAGTCAAGGGAACCAATACCCAATAATTTTGGATAAATAATAATAAGAACGTCAGTTGATTGATTCATTATCAATTTCATCTTGTACAAAATTGCAATCTATAGATTTGAATTCATGTATAATGTACAAGCGTACACTACAAAATTGTGGTCACCCGTGTTGGGTTTGAGTAATCAAAACTGTTGGAGATTCTTCAATTGGTGAGGATGTTAAGCAAAGAAACTCTGCTCTGAATCAAGCTCCTGAAAAGGGAGCTCAATATTTCTTCAAGGGTTTCAAGGCTAACCTCCAGATCCTTCAACCTCTTTTGTCCTAGTTGTGAACTATCAACCTCAGCGTCTTTGCTTGGATTGCAACGAGAAAAGGAGAAAAGTGCAACATCAACAGATTCCACCTCACTCATACTCACATCTACTTGGTTTTCAGAAGCTACTACTCCCCCCCTCTGCATCAACTTGGGCACCAAACTCCATCTACCGACCTTTGGCTTTGACACGATGTGGACAAGAACAACAGAGCCCGGAAGATAGAAATTGCAACTCTGCTGACTTCTCTTAAGACCCTAACCACTACTGCTGAGTCATGATCATGATCTAAGAGAGGACAGGCTACATCTTTCTGTTCCAGTCGTTTCAATGTTTTAAGGTAGGTACCAGCATCCTTCTTCGTCTTTTTCTTAAAGGAAGTGTATGAGGCAACCATGTTACCCCAACACCTTCTCTTCAAATTTTCTTCTGCGAAAGTGCCGACTGAAGCTGTTTTACATTTTCCTTCATCTGCAACAAGATGTCCCTGACAGTCCCACCTATATCTAACAATGTCACTGACCCCTCTATCAACTCATCAACCCAACCCTCTGGTTGATGATGGACCTAGATCTGCTGTGTTTGTGGCATCTGAAGAAAATTCTCTACACATTTGTACAACTCAACAAGACCCAAAGCAACACAGATTGATTCTGCTTTCAATGGGGATCCTAGTACTGTGGACAACTCTAAGGCTCTAATCCTGTTCAGCTCTTCTTTAATACTTGTAGCAGTTGGATGAGATCGGGAGGTCATGCTAATGGAGCGAATATGATAACGATTCTCATGAATTGCGCTAGAATCTGTCATATTTTTCTTCAGATTAGATGATAACGATTCTTTAGAGAGGAACACTCCAGATTAGACGAAGGATGGTTCTCTACAGACCCTTATTTTGGTTGATCGATCTTATTTATAGAAACACATAGGAAGACAATGAGAGAGGGACAAGGAGAATCTTGTTGGCTTGGAATCAACATGTATGCATAACAACCATGTGATATCAGTCTGGTTGCTCCAATGTTCAGCGACATTTTTGGCTTACAAATTAATTCTCAAGTCCCAAACTTATTTATTTCCTTCATTCATGTGCCTATGTGATGAACACTTCTGTATGATCATTATGTATATAGTAGCTTATTCATTATTTACTGGTATACCATCTCCTTGTCTCCCAACACACAACCGTTCCAGCTACTTTATATTGTTCTTGGTGTTGGAACCTATTCCAATTTTCTAACCTAATAAAATATTGATTATTTCCATATTTGTCTCAATCCAAAGGACCATTAACCCGTCAACCATAATAAACAATATTTAACCAATTTTGGCCGATGCATGAAACAAGATTTAGAAATTTTGGGATAGATGGGGATCAAGATCATGTGAGAGATTTATTGTGCAACTCTGTCATGTCTTTAGGCTGTCCTTCTCCGTGTGGTCATTGGCTAAAACACAGAATTAATTATATTCTGTGTTTAGAACCATTTCTTAGGAGGCATTGAGTAATATAATTGATACATCAACAGAATTATGTTTGAGTTTTGCTTAACATTAAGGCCCAGTAAGTTAGTTATCTGGGTAAATACACTTATCCAGCTAATTGTTTCCTAGGAAAGATTTATCCGGACAAGTGCATTTATCCATGTACTTTTATTTCTTACATCGGATTCAAAATCAAATCAAACCACCTGGTTGATATGGTCTCATGCTGGTCATGTGGTAGTAGACCTAGGATCAAATCCTGCCTACACCTGGGTTAGGGGGTTATGAGTTTGGGGATGGGCTATATACCTTGATTATGTAGCCCTTTCGAACAATTCTAAAAGAAATCACACCCAGCCAACATTCACCAAACCCAGAATAATCACAAAAACTTCTTTCACGAACAAAAAGAAGCCTTACCCCAGCCCAAGCCTCCCATCAAAAACCCCACATGCAACAAATGCAAAGGGAGGCCGGATCTGCTCCTCACACCGACCTCATAAGCACATCCCACCGTGTATTGGGAATATCTCCCATACTTGTATGTTATTATTTACGGAGATGTTCCCAATGCACGGTGAAATGTGCCTGTGAGGTCGTTGTGAGGCGCCCTAAGTGAGGAGCAGATTCTAATTCATGCGAAGGCACTAAGCTGTGGCCCTTCCTATCATTTTTTTAGGAATAAAAGAAAATTTTATTCAAATAAAAAGAGAAAGAAAACCGTAGGAGGGGGGAAGAGGATAAAACAAATGGATCAAAGCCCAAGGATCACTCAAGGGTCTAGAACAAAAACACACAACTAGTGAAAAACAATCCATCAATGACAACAAAGTCAAGATAGACCAAGAGCACTGCTAAAAACCCCCACAAAATCGGAAGAAGAAACATAAAGGGCATCAAAGACAGCCAAACTTGAAACTCGAAAGGCTTCAAAAAACCTAAGGCCCAAAATTTGATTTAGAACGATAGACAGCTTGCCTCTTCCTCCTCTTCTTCTGCCCTGGATTGCCTGCCTTCGAGATCCCCTTGTCTCTCAACACACCTCCATTCCACTACTTCATTGTTCATGCTGTTAGAACCTAATTCCTATTTTCTAATCTAATAAAATGTTAATAATTATTTCCATATTTGTCTCAAGCGAAAGGATCATCAACCCATAAACCATAAATAAACAAATTAACCAATTCTGGCCAGATATGATCATAGGGAACATGATGTAGAAAATTTGAGATGGATGGGGATCTCAGGATCATGGGTGAGTTTTATTGTGCAACTCTGGCATGTCTGCAGCCAGTCTTGCTCCAGTTGGTCATTGGCCAAAACACAGAATTATATTCTGTTAATTGATACATTAACAGAATTATGTTCGAGTTTTGCTTAACAATAATCTATGTTCAAGTAAGCAACTACAATAATCATTCGATAGGTTAGTCGTTACATAGGCTAATGCTAAAAGTCTCTATTTTGTGGTATCAGCTTAGTCAATTTCTCTCTGGCCAAATCCTATTTCCATTGCTACCCGATCATTCTTTCAAGGTATGTATATCAACCAAATGACTTTTTCGAGAGAGAAAGAAGCCAATCAAATGACTAAATCATGAATTGTCAGGTTCCCTAAATATGTAAGTACTCCAAATTCTCTCTCTCTCTCTCTCTCTCGCTCGCTTGCTCAGTCGTCTCTCTCTTTCTCTCGCTCTCTCTCTCTCACTAAGTTGCCTCTCTCTCACACTCCCTCGTGCTCTCTGATGGAGGCCCATCCCTTCATGGAGGCCCATCTCACCATATGGGCGGCAGTTCATAGGATAAGGGATCTTGTAGGATAAGGATAATTCAAGAATTCAAGATCCATCAAGAATTCAAGATAAAGCAAGAATTCAAGAATCCAAGATAATTCAAGAAATCAAGATACATCCAGATCCAAGACTCAAGGAAGTTCAAGATCCAAGGCAATTCCAAGAAGACAGGATAACTCATGCACCCAGGGAGATCGGACGGTGGAGATCAAGCCCAAGAGTGTTCGATCCTATCAAGACAAAGATGAAGATCAAGAAGAGTTCGATCCTAGCAGATTAGAGATCTATCTCAATTTTTCTTTCCTAGTCATTCTACAATTTCCAAATGTATTATAAATATTGTTATTTTCCAAGCTAATAGACACTTCAGTTTTTCGCCACCTTTTCCCTCTCCTCTAGAGATTTACGTTTAGTTTCGCTAGAAGCTGGTGTCGCCCGGTGCTTGCATAGCCAGCCCGGTTTTTCATTGCTTCCACGTTGTGTCAGGTGGTATCAAAACAGGGAGTTCGCCCAGTCAGATGGCCAACCAAGACGGTAGCAGTCGCAACCCACCCCGTGACAGAGATCAGGGGTTACAAGCTATTTGGAGAGCAATCGAAGAGCAACGCATGGCCACACATAACATCGAACAGCAGTTGGCAGAGATGGCTGAACAACTGCGGACCTTGTTATGGGAGGTTGTTCCACGGAACCAGGAAAATCCACATCCAATCGAAGGGGACGATCACAACAGACCACCCATCAACACTGCATCCCGGCATCCAGTTTTCGATGATGAAAGTGACGACGAGTTAGAGTTCGGTGTTGCTCCAGTTATTCCCGACAACGGCAGAAACGACAGGAATTGGCGCAACCCAGGTAATTTCAATCCTCGCCAGAATAATGATGAATTTAAACTCAAAGTAGACATTCCTACTTTTAGTGGGGATCTTGGTATAGAGGGACTTCTAGATTGGATCACAAAAGTCGATCGTTTCTTCGAGTACATGGAGATACCAGAAGAACGAAGGGTAAAATTGGTAGCTTTCCGGTTAAAAGGAGGCGCATCTGTTTGGTGGGAACGCATGAGAGAGACCCGGATCAGAAAAGGAAGGGGTCCTGTTCGAACCTGGAGGCGCATGAAATATCTTATAAGATGTAGATTTTTACCCCCAGATTATGAACAGTATATGTTTGAATTATATCAACGGTGTGCGCAGGGTTCCCGGAGTGTTAATGAATATACATCTGAATTTTTAAGATTAGCTAAAAGAAATCAATTATCTAAAAGTGATAACCAGCAGGTAGCCCGTTATCTGAGCGGTTTGAGGCCGGCTATCAAAGATAAAATTGGCATCCAATGGTTCTTAGTGTGCAGGAAGCAAGGAACCTAGCCTTGAAAGCTGAATTAGTGTTCCAGGAAAAGGCTCGTAGTGATAATTATCGCCGGTACAGCGGGAGCGACAACAGACCGGTAACTGTCGACAGGAACAAATCAGCCTCGGTAGTACAACCTTCTCACCTGGCAAGTATAGCTAAGGCCATCACGGGAGGAACTACTCGAGGTAACCCTTCCAGCCCTCCTAAACCCAGTAATCCATATGCAAAACCTACTCCTTTTAAATGCTTTAAATGTAATGGTTGGGCATAGATCCAGTGACTATCCCAGAAGGAAGGCAGTTAATATGATAGAGAGGGAGGAGGAAGAAGATATTGAAGAAAAGTATATTGTGGACCTGATGGGGAAGATGAAGAAGGTCCATATGAACATGAAGAATATACATGTGTTGTGAGAAAATTAATGTTGTCCCAAAGAAATAAGGATACCTCTCAAAGGCATAGATTGTTCCGTACTAGATGTACTGTCAAAGGTAAATTATTTGATTTAATTATTGATAGTGGCAGTCAAGAAAATATTATTTGCAACGATGTCATACAAAAATTACAACGACTTCCTGAAAAACATTCCAACCCATACACAATTGGGTAGATCAAGGAAGGTGGCGGCGTACGGGTGGAGGAGCGCTACAAAGTACCATTTTCTATTAGTAAGTATAATGATGAAGTATATTGTGATATTGTAAACATGGATGCTTGCCATAATTTGTTAAGTAGGCCTTGACAATTTGATACAGATGCAAGRCACATAGGTAGGAAGAATACCTACCAACTTGAAAAAGAGGGTATACGCTACACTTTGTTACCCATGGCTGAAAAGAATGTTCCAAATGCCCCAAAAACAAATGAGAAAAATTTCCTTACTATTACACATCATCATGCTGAATTTGTAAAAGAATGTAAGGATACCGTGTTAGACAGTTTTATATGCCCTTAGCTTCAATCAAGAATGATGTACTTTATGAGTTTATTGTAAATGAATAAAAGTGCATATTTGATTCATGTTCCCTTGGTATGTTTCTGTGTATACCCTTAAACTGGACACTTAATGAGACTCGTGTTAGTTTAGAACGTTCACAGCCAGCGGATCGGTCTGGGGAAACCTATGCTGACAAAACTGACACTATGGTGCCACCAAGTCGGTTGGGGGGGCCTGTCTCAGCTGCCAAGGTGAGACCCTAAGCACATACAGTGTATGATTAATAGAACCTTTGAATCGGACCAGATTTCTAGTATTGCCCTGGACCTTGGAGATAGATGGGCAAAACTGGAAAGTTACACCTAACCCCTAGACTCGATTATGATACTATACTAGATGTCGGATTGGGCTTTCTTTGATGTACCAATCAGT
>NW_010729187.1:1352426-1364042 GCF_000365185.1 Nelumbo nucifera
GCACTCGGGGAGATCGGACGGTGGAGATCAAGCCCAAGAGTGTTCGATCCTATCAAGACAAAGATCAAGATCAAGAAGAGTTCAATCCTAGCAGATTAGAGATCTATCACAATTTTTCTTTCCTAGTTATTCTACAATTTCCAAATGTATTATAAATATTGTTATTTTACAAGCTAATAGACACTTCAGTTTTTCGCCACCTTTTCTCTCTCCTCTAGAGATTTACATTTAGCTTCGCTAGAAGCTGGTGTCGCCCGGTGCTTGCATAGCCAGCCCGGTTTTTCATTGCTTCCACGCTGCGTCACTCTCTCTATCGCTATATCTCTCACACACGGTTGCACATCAACATCAGCAATTCTCTCTAGCTCTCACGGTCTCTCTCAGACACATCCATAGCATTTGATTCACAGGTAAATATCTCTCTCTTTCCTTGTCTTCTTTCTCTATTTGTTAGGGTTTCTTCATTATTGTGAGAGTTTGTTTCTATAAATGTCAAATTGGTATTTCTTGCTCCACATAATGAAGTCTGGTTTCTAAATTATGTTTCAATTCAGGTTTCTAAAAAATTGCTGACTAACATGTTACTTAGGGTTCAGGAGAACCCATCTCTATTTGTAGAATTTAAACAGAGTATTTTACAATCGATCTCAAAGTGCAATTTCTACTTCCATGTTTTGATTTCAGTTGGATAATAATATGGCCGGTAAAGGATCTATCTAGCCAATTTTGGAAAGTGGCTAAGATATGAGTATGACCAACAGTACTGCTACTTCTGCAGTTTACTGGTTTTCATACTGTAATAGCATCTTTGGTCAGATTCTTATAATAAACAAATCTCTACCATTTGAAATTCGTATGCAGATGGCTCAGTCACTCTAATACAAAGTCTTCTGGGGTTTTGTTCTACGTTACAGGAAGAATTGTACATGTATGTATGAATTGCAGATAGAGAAGAAGATGTTTAATTTCAGTAGAGAAACTAATTAAAGAACATAACCAGAAACAGTTCAAGCTATCTTATATGCCTGGTCTTACTTCTGCCAAGCTTCCTGACTTTTTAGTATGTAAAAATACAAATTAAATCCAAATCATCTTTATTAATAGATAAACATTAATTTTAGGTAGGTGTATATCAGCATAAATTTAAATGTTTAAATATTATGATATTGATTCATTATCAGATCGGATTGAGATAGATCCATATTTGATCCACCAGTTATATATGAATGGTTCAAATTTCAATGACCTTAATCAGATCGGGTTTGAATTTGAATTGGGACAAATGGACATCAATTTATAGCCATAGCTCTAACTTTTCTGTGACAAATGGTTCAGTTTGGAATTAGAATTCTGTTCTAATGTTTTCAAACCCAGGCCCTCTTAAGTATGGCCCGGCATGTTGGGCATTCAAATAGAGGGGAACCCATTGACCCCTCTAGCAGGGTGCATTCTGAAGTTTGGACTGAACATTAGACAAATCTGAGTCATGTGATTTAGATTCAGAAAAAGAAAAAGGAAAAGGAAAAGGAAAAAAAAAATTGTAGATACATATTGATAGGTCCCAGTCAAAGCTAAAGAGATAGAGTATTCTGGTTAGGGTGAGAATAAGACCACAAGAGTTTATTAACTTCCAACTGCCCCATCCATATGGTGGGGTGGTGTTTAAATACAAAAACTTCTAACTTCCTACCACTGAGATAGCCTCAAAGTAAGGGATTAGCCTTCTAACTACATGGCCGATCCTATGCCTTCTCATACTAACAACTTAACAGAAATAACAACTAACTTATTTGGCCAATTCTTATGCTTAAGACCAGCTAACAATCAACAACTAACTTCTTGACCGATTCCTGCTCTACTGGGCCGTTGCATGGGCCATGCACGATGGGCTGGTTTTGCATGGGCTACGCATGAAGGTTTTCAGTCACGTACTTTGGGTTGGGCATAGGTGTTGGATTTTAATCTCATAAGAGATTAAATCCAATGGGTTTGATTGGTCAATTACATGAGAAATTGCACCTACACACTTGATTTAAAAATCTGTTTTTCTCTTACAAAAACCTGGTTTTGAACTTGTCCCACATTGGATAATTATATGGTATGTTTTAAGTATTTCAATAGGAGCTGATTTATACTCCTTAGAATTAGTAGAGGAGAGTATGGGGATTCGATACCGCGCAACGCGCGCACACGTGTGCGCGCGTGTGTGCGGCGCAATGAGGCACTTGAGAGGCGCACTTTGCTCACACCCGTGTGGCTCGCGATGCACGACTCTGGTTTTGGTGCGTTGATGACCGTCGATCACCGTTGATGAGATCAACGGTCACGATTCGATTGGGTGTGATCAAGAGGCACAATTCAAAGTTAATAGTCACCAACTGTTAACAACTTTTTAAACAGTCACAATGTTTGGAATTGTGGCTGTTCAAGGTGCCTTCTCTAAACCAGCACCTACCTTTTCCTCATACCTCTTCACAAATTATTTAAGGAGCATGAATCAGACTCCAAAACACACAATTTCGAAATTCACTCTCTCTCTCTCTCAGTCCGGTCTGCTATAGTCTCACAAAAGGTTTCTCTAGAGACTCTTCAACTTTGCTGGTTGCAGATTCTCGCCCAAGGCTCTGTTGTATCCTGGGAACGAATTTGCCTGTAACCCAACAGCAAACTCAGTAAAACTGAGTGGGGGCAAATAACGTTCTAAAGACAGTGTCTTCAGGCACGCCTCAGAGCTTCTCCTCCAAAGTTACAATGACCCCTTCTTCCCCAACAGTAGGTACCCTGTTCGACCTTCGTGGCCCATCACATATTTCAAGCGAGTGATTCTGTGTGAGTTAATCCTAGAGGAGTTCATTCGATAAAAAATCTTGCTTGAGCTTTCCTTTTTTATTTTTTTTCGTGGCAGGCATATGTCAACATAGGAAAAGGAACATTAAGTTACAAGTTATAACTCAATAATTTGTCAATTGAAGTTATCTGATGTTGTTAGTTTTGTAATTTAGGTGGCTGATCGAAAAAAAGTTGTATAATCTAGGTTTCTATTGTCTTTGCATTATCACATCCATTCTGAGCGAGGAAATTCACCAAATAGCATTACTCATATGACATTTGACTTTTCAAATACCTTTAAACTAGTCTCACTGTTTCAATGATTGGACATGGTTCATCTGAATGATGTATTAAAAATATTTATGAGCTCCATTTGGGGAAGTTTTTTCTAAGAAAATTTCCAATTCCTTTATTATTATTCTCCTTATGATTTGTTTTTAAGTTTTAATTCTTGTTTGTTGATGTTTTTTGGTCTGCTACCCTAATATAATTTTCTTGAATATGGTACTTGAATGTTTCAAAAGTCTTGAACCCTGAATCTCTGGCATGATACTGAGTCCGTAATTGCACAACTAAAGTTCTGCAGCTTCTGAAAGTACTACTGATTATAATTGACATGGCAATCAAATCTCAAAATGCAGAAAAGTTAAATTGACATCATGTATAACTTAAAAGAGAAAGGGAGACTGACTTGAAGAATTTATATAGTGTGTTGTGGGGTGTGTCTAAATATGAAGCCCAAATTAGGGGTGTAAGTTGGTCTTCTGACTTGAAGAATTTATATAGCATTGGGCTTGGTTGGACGAGCCGAGGCCCATTCAAATTTTAACAAATGCTCAACCCAAGCCCACCCAAGTTGCAGCTCTGGCCTCAAATGAATGGTGGGAGGACCAAATATTCGCAAGGAAACCTTCAAAGTTCAAACCCAATCAACCTGCCTAATCCAAAGCTCTGAGCAACTTCTGTTAGGTGTAACAAGGCTGGTCTCGCATTGATTAAATTGAGTCTGGATCTCAGGGATGAGCCTCAATTAACCCTAAACCTGGTTCAACCTGCCTAAATTGCAATCTTATTCTCTTTCTGACTTCACAAACTCAGATCCAGAATTTTCTGGGGATCAAGATGATCAGATTATGGCTGTAAATGTGTTGTTCCTGGTCTGAGGCACTGCAGGAATTCTGAAGTAAATCAAGCCAAAGGCCTTAGCCAAATGTAATTTAAATGAATAAATTTAGGTCTGAGATGCTAATGGCAGCCCAGAGCTTACACCCTTACACCAGATCAGATTGCCTAAAGCTTCCAAATAAGGACAAACCCAGTACTGGAAGGACAGAACAGCTCCGCACTAACTGCCATGAGGAAAAGATCAAAAGGTGAGTTATTTTTTTTTTAGAGTGTGGGAGATTAGTCCTCCAACATTGAAAGAGGATTGCAGAAGCGCACCCACCAGCTCATCCTGTCTCAAGACACCCACAAAAAAATTACATACTTTCATCGGACATACTTTGGCTTCATCAGTTTAAAAGGAATGATAATATCTCACTTCCCTTGACAGAACTGATAAAAATAAATCTTCTTTTCTGTAGTAAACACTCCTCAGTGTTGGCTTAACTGTATACAGAATAAGAAAATGGTTATTTTGGACTCCTTTTCCTTGCAATTTTTCTCTATTTTTTCTTGTATGGCTTTCCTGGCTTCCCATTTATCTAAACAAAGGATTCTACTCCTCATGTTACAATGATAAGTATTTAGGAACAAAGGATTTGAGAAAGATCTAATAGTGATGTGATGTGTTTAGTTAAGGACAAAGAACAATTTGAAGGGTTACATGGGGATGCCCATTTTTGATGAATCCATCTAATTGTAGGCCTGTCGATGACCCAGTTGTTTGGATGGTCACTTGGCATCCATTGAAAAGAGGAAGCACAGGATCAAACCCACATAACCACAGGCTCTCCATGGTAAGATCAGTGGACCTCCTTATACACCCTGCTCTGACCCAATGGAATTGTAGGGTGGATTGGTTTTGTTTAGACCTGTTCATGGGTCGGGTGGCCCGACGGGCCGGTCCGGCCCGGCTCGACTCCCGGACGGGCTTGAACAGGCTTTTTGGCCCACGGGCTTAACCTCGGGCCAAAAAGCCCAGCCCGCATAAAATTTGAGCCGGGCTCGGGCTTTGCCAAAATAGTCCGGCCCGACCTATTGTTAAACCTAAGTAAACCTGGCCTGACCTATAGTTAAACCTAAGTAAAAACCCTATGTGATGTCCATTTGAATAAATTTTTTGATTTGAGAAGGTTGTTGATTCACTTGTAGGCCCATTGTTCATTTAAATAGGGGAAAAAAACATCTGAATTAAAATAGATAATGTCTATTTGAATAGGGACAATTTTGAATTTTCTTTATTAGGTCGGGCTTCGGGCTCGGGCTCGGGCTTCGGGCTTTTTATCAGGGCCGGGCTTGGGCCCAAGTTGTAGGCCCGTTGGTTGGGCCGGGCTCGGGCTTGGGCCTAACATTTTTCTGTTAATAAAGAGTCAAAGCCCGGCCTGAGCCCGGCCCGGCCCGGCCCGGCCCATGAACAGGTCTAGTTTTGTTCCTTGTAAAGGTAATTGATTCTGTGTATTGTGCACGGCTTCTATTGTCATCATCATAGAATAGTGTATTTTATTCTCTCTCAAATATATTATTCTTTTCTTGTATTTCCAAGTTTTGCAACTGAAGTTTCAGTTTCAGAACAATTTGATATGTTAAAGTGGAAATAACAAAGAGATGTTTAAAAGGCACCTCAAAAATAGTGTTCCAAAGCCTTAACCCATCCCCTTCTCCTATGACCATGAGAATTGCTTGACAAGTGGTTGATTTTCCAAAATATCACATGCTCTGCAGCTATAAATCATGATGCAATAATATTTGATCAGTCTGGGCAAATCCAATGGGTGTCGATGACTGCTTGACTACATCATGCAGAATTAAGTCAAATATATATATATATATGTGCTAAATTCAGATAAGTGAGGTGGTGTTATTGATCGAAAAAGGAAAAGTGAGATGGTGCTGGATGGATGACACTGTAGAGATTTCTTCCTCCTCTTCTTCATTGATGTTGTCTACGGAATTGGGTCCAGCTCATTGATCTCCTCCTTCCATTGTTTCAGGGTCCAGCGGTATTAAAGCAGGCTTCAGGTATATGTCAGTCTCTGTTACTAGGAAGCCTTTTATGTGTTTACTTGCAAATGAAATTTAGGGAGGTGAAAAGACTAACTTCTTATCTGAATATTCTTATCTAAAATAAAGTCTAGATGTTAGGTTTCTGGTTTCTTATTTCAGGGTTCTTTCATGGATTAATTTTGATATATCCATATAAGATTGTGACGTTAGCCCGATAACATCCATTATCTTATTTATTTTCAGGATTTTGTCTCCAACAACTTACATATTCTTTGCTTCTGCTATCCCAGTTATGTCATTTGGTGAACAGTTGGACAGGAATACAGGTAACACTGATAAATTATACTGTGGTTCGAATTCTGTTTTCTAGTTAGGTTGGTAATGTCATGAAGTCCAGCTAGAGTTTCAAATGGTATTGATAAGATTTCCTTTGCATTGCAAGCTATTAATAGAAGCATTTCGTTCTGTTTTCTAGAAAGCATTTCTGTTTTCTAGATGGGATTCTAACAACAGTTCAGACATTGGCATCTACTGCTTTGTGTGGGATTATACACTATTATTGGAGGTCAGCCTTTGCTGATTCTTGAAGTGGCAGAACCTACTGTGCTTATGTACACGTTCATGTTTAACTTTTCCAAAGACAGACCTGATTTGGGACCAAAACTCTTCCTATCATGGACTGGATGGTAAGATATTTTTCTGCCTCTGCCTCTGTTTTGCACATTAATATATGTATTGAAATATTACTTTTTGATTTCTTTGTAGTAGAACTTACATGATCTTTTGACATGGTATGTGTATGAACTGCAATCTTACTGTTCTTGCTGGCTATTTTAGGAGCTTGTTCTATTATCAATAGGTTTGCCTGATTGGCAGGGGAACTGTTTGGCCTGCTAATTGCAATGCTCTTCATGCAGCAAGCTATTAAAGTAAGATTATAGTGCTTAGTTTTTTTAATYGATTATTTTTCTTGGGTTAATGTAAAATTAAAAAAAGATAAAGGAATACATAGAGACTGTGCATTTTGTCATAAATGATCAATTGGATGCAACTTGGTAGATTGATTCCAATTTCAACTCATGTGTTRGATTTTTAGGGCATTGTGGATGAGTTTCGCATACCCCAAAGAGAAAATCCAARCTTAATGGAGTTTTTACCTTCATGGAGGTTTGCAAATGGGATGTTTGCTTTAGTTTTGTCATTTGGCCTCTGCTTACTGCACTGAGAAGTCGGAAAGCACAATCGTGGCGATATGGATCTGGTAAGCATGTTTTTGGATTTAGTTTATGCTTGCTCTGACTTGTTCTAGAGCAACTTTAGCAATACTTGTTCTTAATTAACTGAAAGAAAGAGGCATCTTGTCCATCCATTCCAGCAATAAGTCAAGGTTCTTAACAAAATTGTGAATTAGAACTGGTGGTCCTCCTCTTGCAGACATGTTTTTATCCACTTTACAGAAAATCTGAAACTAAATCTTTTGCAGGCTCACTACGAGGCTTCATAGCAGACTATGGTGTGCCATTGATGGTTCTAGTGTGGACTGTTGTTTCCTACATATCATCTAGTAGTGTTCTTAACACAATTGCAGGCTCACTCTTGCATTTCCTGATGTTTTTTTTTTTTTTAATGTTGATAAAGGAACAATTTGTTCTTGTTTTTATTGCTTGCTGTTTTTTTCTTGATTTTCTATTTGTGCAGACCATACAGATCTTAGTCCATTAGAAAGAACTAGTACTGATAATTTATTCTTAAAATTGACAGGAGATGCTAGATGTGCCCATTCTCTATATAGTTGGAGCTTTTATTCCAGCAACAATGATTGCAGTTCTTTACTATTTTGACCAGAGTGTAGCATCTCAGCTTGCTCAGCAGAAAGAGTTCAATTTGAGAAAACCACCGTCTTTCCATTATGATTTACTTCTCTTGGGTTTCCTGGTAGGCAAACCTTCTTTCACCCTTTTCTTTATCCAATTACTGAAATCTTTTACTTAATTATTTTTACTTTGATCCATAGTACATATTAACCCTTGTAGTAGACCTCTAAATTCTTCTGTTCAAATTTCAGGTCATATTGTGTGGTCTTCTTGGTATACCACCATCAAATGGTGTCATCCCACAGTCTCCAATGCATACAAAGAGTTTGGCTACTCTTAAGCACCAAGTAAGGCATCCCAAAGCACTGTTTTTTTTTTTTTTTTAATTTATCAGTAGTCACTCTAAACTGTTCTATGAGACTCAACCATCATGGTGCAAGAGCATACCTACTCCTGGTAGCAGAACCATCAGCTGAACTAAGGTATTGTATGTTGAGCTATGAGGTTCTTGGTTCATTTCAATCACACTTTCCTTCTATACCCCATCTTGTCAAGGAAAATTAGGAATATGTGTGGTTTGAGATGTATTTTAATAAATCGTTGTTCTAAGTGGACCTGGTTAAAGTTCTATTTTTGTTAGACTCAATGCTTTTATTTTTCCACTACCAACAACTACATTTTTCAATTCTAACAAGGACTGCTTACCCTGCAGTTTCTACATAACCGGCTTGTAGCCACAGCTCGCAAAAGCATGAGTAAGAACTCAAGCTTGGGACAATTATATGGAAATATGCAAGAGGCCTACCAACAGATGCAGACTCCATTGATCTATCAGGAGGCTTCAGTTYGAGTATGATATCTAATGTCTAGAATTTGAATTACAAAACATAAAAAAATCTACTTTCTTCTCTCTATCTAGAGTGGGGAAAACTAGCACCCTTGACCTGGCTAGGTCAAATCACTTTATTAGGTTCACCAAAAACTCCATTTATGGGCCATGTTCTCCTTAGATCAACTGGTATTCGTCAATGTTCACTGGAAGTTCTGATTGGTCAAAGTTCTTCCATTATCATATCATTCTGAATCATAGAAGGTTCCTTACTTTCAAATATATTAATCATTTTGGTTATTATGCAATTGTGGCTCTGGCTATCTAGAAAATTGAGAACCAATCAACTGATATTCGACAATGTTCACTTGCAGATCAAATCCGGGCTGCCAAAAGCAAAAGATTAGAATGTGTAGCAGTCACAAACTCTTTGGTTCATGTTATATCTTCTTCAAGTTCTGGGAATTCTATAAGAGGATCAGGGATGGTTCCTACACTATTACCTCTACTACAGGATGTAAATGTTACTCATATGCACCTTGTATGTTCTGTAAAAACTCTACAAAAGCTCATGGATTACAGTAATGCAGTTGTTTCCCTGTTCAAAGATCTTGGTGGTGCGGAACTCCTATCTCAGAGATTACAAACAGAAGTGCATAGGGTCATAGGTCTGAGTGGTGCAGATGACAATTCTATGGTTAGTTGTGATCTCTCAAGATATGATGATGATCAGTTGTACTCCCAGAAGCGGCTCATCAAGGCTTTACTGAAGGCACTTGGGTCTGCTACTTATGCTCCTGGATCATGCTGGACTATTCCAATCCATGACTGGAATGCTTCGAGTCTTGGACCTGGATCAGGCTGATGCACCTAAGGTTGTTACTAGAATTGTCAAGGCTCTTGAGTCAGTAACAAGGAACATGTCAACTCTGCTGGTCTTAATTCTGGGAAGGGTGAGCACCCTCGGAAGCCATCTGATCAAAACCCAGCCAGAAGAGTAGATAATGGTGATGATCAATTACAAGTACATGACCAAACTATCTTGTAATTCTGAACTAATCCACTCCAATGCATATATAAATTTACTTTTGTACATGACCAAGGAGAAAATCTCCCCAATACAAACATCAATCAATAAATTCTTTTTCATATTTATTAATAAAAAATTTTCGGGGTGAATTGTGATCTTGATCAAACTATCTTGTAATTGATGTTTTTTTTTTATATTTTTTGTATTTTATTTCGGTATAAATGAATATAGAGAAAACAGGTAGTTTGAAAAAATTAGAAAAAAAATATATACTTTTACACTGCCGCTAAAGAAGCTCAAGGCTGCTGCTAAAAATATACTTTTAGTGGCAGCCGAATTAGAATTAGCAGCAGTCGCGACTGCCGCTAATAGCCTTTTTAGTGGCAGTTGAGCATTTATACCGGCAGCCGTTATAACTGCCGCTAGAACGTTTTAGCGACAGTTCTTTTAGCGGCAGTTTTCCGACTGCCGGTAAAATCTCTAGCGGCAGTTTTAGGGACTTTTAGCGGCAGTTTTGACTGCCACAATATTCAACGGTAGTTGAGAGTTTCACCACATGAAGGATCACAAGTAACATAATATTCAACCACAATAAGGATCTYCAAATCAACACAAACACTTGTGAGTTCAATTAAGTTATTATGAAACCTTTTAGGTGCAGTAGAACTATTGAGTTTCTATTGAACTGGATACTTGAGATCAATGGCTGAACATGTGGTCTTTGTGAACCTTTCATACTAAATCTAAGTAAATATACTATGCTGATGTTTGGTACCATGGCTGTTTCTACTTGAAATGCTGCAACACCAGCATCACCTAGGCATTTTGAATTTAAATATCAATTTATGTTTGGTTRATACTGTTTTGAGTTACAACAGTGATAAAACATTTCTACTAGAAACATAAACTTAGGGCTGTTGGGGGAAACACTGATGTTTCCTCCATCAGCTGACCATTTGAAGAAACAGTCCAATGACCTAGCTCTTAGGTGGCATCCTAAGTGGCAGTGTGGAAATATATTATGGTGCATCACATACTAGAAAAGATGGATATATACCATCGAATACCCATAAAGCCTGCCTCCAAAACAAAGTTTTTTTTTGGTGGTGGTGGGGGTGGGGTATAAGCTTCTAGAACCATTAGATCTGATATAGATATTAATGTGTGTAATATTAAGCAACTTATCAGAAAGCATTTATTTTTAAATTTGACCATATGGATGAGAGTCAGTATAGTAGGATGGTGYCACATTGAATATAATCATTTCATTTAAACATTTTAAGTAGCAATGCTCATACAAAACACAATACTGCTCAAAATGAGCTTGGATCTTCTAACCACAAACTCTTCCCACATCCCTACCCACAAGACACTACAGCTGTTCATGGGGAGATGTTTGCAATACAAGCTGGTAGTGTCTTGTGAGTTGGAGATCCGGAGTGACTCAAAACTTGTTCAATGCCTAGTCAGTAAAAGTACCAACCAAATAAGCTTCATGTCAAAATGCCTGAAATRGTAATGGTACCAAACACAACCTATGAAAGGCAATTTAAGAAGGTAATTCCATATGTGATYCTCAAAACCCCAAGTTGGATGAGAATGGTGTTTCAAGGATTGGTTCAATCTTTAGATCTTGATCTGTTTGCATTATTTACATGTATGGGAGCATTTGCATGGTTTTCATTGCCATGAGCCAATCTGTTGATGATATTGATATATTGCCTTGTAAATGGGATTCATACTTTGTTTCTTATCTGTTTAAACATTAATTCCTGWTGGTATTACTTGCAACAAGAGGGTTATTACCTGAGTCTCTGTCATAGGGTATGTGTATTTTGCTTCTGCCAGTAGTCGTTTGTGAATTGTAAGTAGGCTTCTTATGTGGGCCAGTTGTGCTTTAGCCTTTAGGTCATGGACTTTTTTCATTGTTATGGTTTGAGTTTGTG
>NW_010729187.1:1365887-1382182 GCF_000365185.1 Nelumbo nucifera
AGAAGAAGAAGAAAATACCTGTGATTGAGAGTGAGGGAGATGAATAACCTCTTGCTGCTGATTGAATGCATTGTGATCTATGGATTTACGATTTCCAGAGGGAGAAGTTTGAACAGAGTAGGGAACCGGAAGAAGATAAAGAATGGGAAAACGGAAGATTCAGTTAACGGATAGGTTAAACAATGTTTTAAATTTTAATTAATATATAAAATAGTAATTACCGGTTATTTAAATAAATCCGGTAACTGTCGTATACGTGGCAGTAGTAGAAGTTTTAGATATGATATGGTTTTCCATATCATAGTCAGACCCTATATATATAATGTACATGTTATTTATTATTTATTTATAATAATGTTATTTATGTTGCAATTTTGTAAACTTTTTAATGATGGAAATAGTTGAAAAAATATTTATATTTTTTTGTTTTTTATTTCAACTGTTATATTTTCTTTTTCTTTTAATAATTTATTATTTTTTAAATTAAATTGGATCGTATGAGATTCTAATATCTAACATCTTGATCAGATTCGAATTTGAATCAATATTTATGAGATACGATCAAATCTTTGGATCATATCAGATTTGAATATACCCTGATTCAAATTTGATCTAATCCGTTTGCATCCCTACCAAACCGCTTGCCTACGATGACCTAACTAATTAAATTATTGAACTATTTGACATGGTTAGTTGGGTCATGTGTTAGACGTTAATGCTCTTTATTTTTTATCTTAACTTTTATCCCATTTCTATCATTAATGAGAATAATTTTCATTAATCACACTTTTTATATGATGAATATATAATATTATTATAGAATGTACCCAAAATTATTGACAAATTTCTACATTTTCAAGAATTTTATGTATTTTATTATTAAACAATAACATCATGTGTTGATCCATTTGACATGGATTGTTGTACCACTAACCCACCACTTGGATGGAAAAACCATTTTGCTTTTTTGGTTGATTTTAAATCATGTATTCCATTTTCATCATTGATAAAAGTAATTCTTATTCTCACATTTATTTTTGTTTAATATGGTGAATATATAACAATAGAATTGTATCAAAATGCTTTATATAAAGCTTATATTTTTCTTTGAGTATATATATATATATATGGTGGATATATAATATTCATTACTTAGTTATCAGATCATAGATTGACCCATTTAACCCAGAATGTTAGATCATTGACCTACCTATCATCTAGATATGGAATTGGTTCCATTTCCAAAATGGTTTTAAATTTTGCATTTCATTTATATCATTAATAAAATAATTATTGTTTATGATACTTATTTTTGTTTATATTATTAGTATATAATATTATAGATGTGCCCAAATTTGTTTCATTTTTTGTACTATTCTATTTTAAAAAAAATATTTTAAATTATACATCATGGGTTAACCTATTTGACCTAAAAGGTTGAACCACTAACCCACCTCCTAAATAGAAAGATGGTTTAATTTCCCATTGATTTTAAGTTGTATATTTGATGTCCATCATTAATAAAATCATGTCTATTTTATCATACTTATTTCTTAATTTGACAAATATATAATAATAGAAACGTGTCCAATTTTTTTAAAATTTCCTTTTTTCTATACCTTTGTATTTTTTATATTTCTAAATTTGTATTATTTGTTTATGACATCATGAAATTATCCATTTGACCCAAATGGTTGAAGTACTTACCCACCATCCATATGGAAAATATGATTTCATTTCTACGCTTATTTTAAAAATAAAAAAAATCATTTTATTAATAATTATTGTATATGGATTTATTAGTGGAATTTAATGATGATAAACAAAAGTATTTTTTATATTTCTAAATTTATATTATTTATTTATGATATCATAAAATTATCCATTTGACCTAAATGATCGAATTACTTACCCACCACCTAGATAAAAAATATGATTTCATTTCTATGTTTATTTTAAAAATATAAAATTTCATTCTATTAATAATTATTGTGTATGGATTTATTAGTCGAATTTAATGATGATAGACAAAAGTATAAATGTTGGATTTAATGAGAGAGAATGTGATTTATTTAATAACTTAAATGTGAGACTTAATGAGAGGTAATTGAATGTACTTAATGGTATTCTTTTACTTACATTTTCTACCCTTTCAATGGAGATAAACTAAATTCAAAATGAGGGGTGTTTTAGTAAAGAAAAATTCCATAAGTCAATACCTCCTCATTCGCACTTTTATAAGTAGTATATATATATATATATATATATATATATATATACACACACACCAAAGTGTTTAAGTAAAATGAAGATAAATCTCATAGAACATTAGAGGCCTCAATTCTGGGCATAGGAGCATGGTGGCAGGGGCACATATAAAGAAGTGGAAGGCGGACATTCTTTGTTTACGGGAAACCAAAATGAAAGTCTTGGGAGGCATTTGGCAAGTCATTTTAAGAAGATCTTTAAAAAGCTCAAGACCTTAAAAGACTGACTAGCTTTCATAGGTAGACCTTTAAAATCCAAAGACTGTTTGGTTGCAATTTTTTAATAGATCTTAAAAGCTAAAAAGAAAAAAAAGACGGTTTGGTAAGCATACATAGCACAACAAACAAGTGTTGAACATCTAAATGAAAATGCAACTATGAAATGTCATGGGTGGACCAATTGATACATCCAAATGTACATTTAGAACTTATGGGCCCCACACACTTTTATTTGTGCAAAATAACACCTATAGGTCCCACTTACACATTCACCTATGCAAAACTATTGATTTATACCTCAAGTTTATCTTTTAATTTCTAAGAACTCAAATCCATAAAAAAAAGATTTATTGATAATCATTGAAATATTAAAATCCTTTTTTCCATATATGCATCACTCTCTAAACATGATCTATTTTGGACCATGACACAGAATTTGGCAAGAAAAAAATTACATAGAAAAGAAGAATTTATTAAAGAAAAAATAGATTGTCCTTGAAGGAACTCATCTTTGTAACTATAGAATCCTTGTTATAGGTGAGGGTCTTTAATAACATTGTTGCCACCACTACTAACCTTGTTTAGGGTTTATGGCATCTCTCTTGGAAGGTATATCCTTTGGGAACATAGCAGTACAAAGGAATGCGATTTAGAGGATTGTACATGCTTGCACTAACACGGTAGCAGATTTGGACTCCCCCAACATACATGTCAAAGTTTAAGAATGCTTTACTGATTAGGGAACTATTGCATCAAATAGTATCTTACATCGCTATTCGATCATTTGAAAGAGATGGAAGAATCAATGCATTTTATAACAACTGGTGTTCCACGCCAACAAGTGTCAACACCTGATTTTTTCTCGTTTTGCCACCTAAACCCCAATTCTCCCTAGATTCCCGATCAAACACTCTTGATCTCTCTTAAACATAATAGGATTTTTTCTCAATTTGCTTCTCGATCACACATAGATTCTATTTCGAGGCTCTAGATTAGCCAAACCAAGCCCTTTCCTGATCTTCCCAATACAGTCCCAGTCGGGTGAATCTGACCCTACCGATCAATTCAAAATGTCCAAAAACCCCACCTTGTGAAATTTCAGTAAAAAATACCCTCATTTACCCTTCCATCTAAAAAGATTATATTTCGGCCAATCTCATGGGTCCACACACACAAACCCATTTTCTATGGTTAGACCCATCTCAACCCTCCATTTTTTGACCCAAAACCACCCACCATTGATCGGAAACTTGGTTCAACCCCTGGACCCGGTTTAACCAAGTTTACTGAACATTACCAAAATGCCACAAAATTTCCAAAATTACAAAAGTGCCCTTAAATTTCCCCGAATTTACAAAACTACCCTTAACCCTACCTATAAAACTCCTAAGTTTTTCATTCAAGGATACGCTATTCATTACTTGCCTCCTTCGAACGAAAAACAAAGCACAAGCAGCGGTGAACCCAGATCGATCTCCACCTCCGGCCTTCCTCCCCCACTCTCTTCTTCTTCTTCTTTTTCTTCCCCTCTCCCCCATTTCTCTCTCTCCCTCCGTTTCGTCATCGCGGCTGCAAATTGCAGCGGCAATAGATCTAAACCGGCTCCGACTCTTCTATCGATCTCTCTCTCTCTCCCTCTGTATATATGTTTCTTCTTCTTCTTCTTCTTCTTCCCCTCTCCCCCATTTCTCTCTCTCCCTCCGTTTTGTCACCGCCACTACAAATTGCAGCGACGATAGATCTAAACCTGGCTCCGACTCTTTTGCCGATCTCTCGCTCTCTCTCTATATATATATTTTTCTTCTTCTTCTTCTTCTTCTTCTTCTTCTTCTTCCTCTTCATCTGACATCCCTTCCCTTGTTCTGTCATTGCCGCTGCAACTTGTTGTAGTGGCAGATTGGGTAGAAATCACCCTCATCCAAACCATTTCCTTCCTCTTCTCCCTCCTGCCGCTGCAACTCGTTTCAATTAGTAGAAGAAGAAGAAGAGAAAATGAGAAGAACGTACCTGTGTCAAGCTTAGTCATTGGTGTAGACGTATCGGGAGTTTCAATCGATCCTTTTGGAATTTTTCAGACACATCGGAAAACTAGGAAGCCCAAAAAGACTATAAGCTTCACTTGTAGCTTATTAAATCTAGACCACATTGGGATTTTACGGTCTTTTTGGAGTTTTGTCTTCTAGTCTAGTGGTCTTTTACTAGCCAAACAAAAAAAGACCGTTTTTGGTCTGTTGAGCTTCTAAAAGCCCATCAGATCTTTCAAAAAGATTTTCCAAACAAGGCCTTGGATTCTTAAACAATAAGGAATGTTTGGGGCGAGCGTAACTATGATTGGGAAACTTTTCCAGCAAAATGAACTGCAGGAGGTTTGGTAGTTATTTGGGACCCTAATTCTATGGTGGGGAATGGCAAGAAGATAGGATGTTTCCATGGTTTAAAGTATCGATATGATACGCCCTGTATCAGGCATATCGTATCATATCTTTTTCAAAAGATACGCTCCGAAACGCTTGTTTTCGGGTATTTCGGAACCCCAACTTTTTTTAATAATAAAAAACATGTTATTAGCTTCCCAAAAAAACAAAATTTGAAAAAAAAAACTAAAAAAAAAAGAGTTTCGTATCGATACTTTGAACCTTGGACATTTCTCTATTTCACTCTAGCAATTCATGGTTGACATTGGGTGAGGTTTTGTTTCACCATTTGTTTATGACCCGAATATAATATAGCCTAAGAGCATAATTATGGGTAGATCTCAATTCTGTAAAAGAGGAGTGGGATAAGCCTTGGGTGGTAGGAGTGTACTTCAACACTGTTTGCTTTCTTTATGAGAAAAAGGGAAGTACTAGACCTAACAGGGGCATGAGGGGTTTTGCTGATTTCATGGAAAGATAGGAGCTTATGGATTTACCTCTACTAGCAGCAGCAGTACCTTCCTCGGTGACAGCACCCTCCTTAGTGGCATCCTCCTCGACCATCTCCTCATCGGTAGCATCCTCGTCGGTCTCTTCCCCAACATCCTCATAGGCCATGTCTTCCTCCTCCTCAAAATCCAGCTCTAAGTCGACCTATTCAGACATCTCCTTAGTGCAAGATGAAGATTTGATAGGCGTGAGGTCGAGTTCAAGGTAGTCCGTCTTCACCAACATCCAACAGAGTTTGAAGCCCTAGAAGAAGGCTGCAATGCTGAAGTCTTTTCTCTCTTTCAAATAGCCTAGTGAAGTCTTGAACTCTTCCACAACTTAGACACTGGCGGCCTGAACCTTGACAAGAAGCTAAACTTCACGTTTAGCAAAGCAAGTCTCCTCCTTCAGTTCTTTCTCGAGCCTCGCACAACGAAGCTCTAGTTCACCAACGTGATTGTGCTTGAAGGCTAGGTCATTTTTCAATTGTCAACACAATCCACCACACGTCCACTCGAGACTGGTACTCCTTTGACGTTGCCTCGGCACTTTCATCCTGCACCAGATGTCGCTCGGACTGCTTGACCAAGGAGTGGACCACAGAGTTCGCCTGTAAAGAAACAGTTTAGCAATGTATAAAGAAGTATTTCAGGGGCAATGCAACAAAGATTTCAGAAGTTTACCAGCATAAGACAGCTCATGCCCTTGGCACTAAGCTCTAGAGACTGAAGCTCGGACATGGTCCCCACTTCCTCAGGGAAGACAGCCTATTTTCTCTTGATGAGGGTGGTCTAGAAGTCGAGAATAGATCGGCTTTCCTTGGGGGCCTCCTCCGTAGATCTGGCCCCGGGTTGAAGAGGACGAACTTTCGTCAACTGGGCCAACTTAGGCTGGTTAGATGGCCTCCCCACCGGATCGTTCTCGACTAGGTCCACAACTGGAACCACTTCGGTTGTGGATGGTATAGTCGACTCAGAGATGGATGTCTGAGGTGCCTTGTTAGATGACCGAGGAGCGTCCTTGTGAGACACCCTCCTCTTCTTCTTCTTCCTCATGTCATCAAGGAAACCCGAGGTCTCAATACCCGACATGTCACTTGCATTTGTAGCTCAAAATTTAGATAAGACAATAGAAAGCAAAGAAATTGAACAACCCGGGCCCAAAACAACAACCTACCTGAGGACTTAGCCCAACCTGAATTAGCTTCTTCTCGGCCAAGTAATCATCCAACTTCAGGTCGCGTTCTACCAGGTCTTGCATCGAAAGAGGCCAACCTCCAAACTAAGCAAGAAAGAAGTACCTACTCTTCCAGGTCGGGACCTTAAAGGGGAAGTCATGGAGAAGTTTATACCGAGAATGGTATGACCATGGTTTAAAGTACCAATATGATATCGTATCGTATCTTTTGAAAAAGATACGCTCTTAAATGCCTATTTCCAAGTGTTTTGGAACCCCAATTTTTTTAATTATAAAAACATGTTTTTATCTTCCAAAAAAACCAAAATTTGAAAAAAAAAAGATAAAAAAAGAGTTTTGGGCATTTCTAAGTACCGATACAATACTGCCGATATGCATATCGTATCGATAGTTTGAACCTTGGGTGTGACAAGTAGTAGCTAAACTTGTCTAGGGCATTGATAGGATTTTGCTTGATTCGGCAAAGGGCGGCAACGGATTTTATGTCAAGTGGGAGACCGAAGTCGAAGAAAAGAGAGATCATACCAACTAGGGTACAGACGGAGTTTGGGTGCAACTAATCGATGGTGATATCATAATATTGTAGCACAACAAGAATTAATGGATGAAGAGGAAAACGGAGCTTGGCCTTTAGGGCCTCGGTGAAGACAGCTATCTCGTTATCATTGTGATCCCAAGGAAAGCCACTAGGGGGAAGGGAGTAGCCATAGAAATCAGGGAATCTATATCGAGTAGCCAGAGTGCAAATCTCCTCGGCAGACAACTAGGTGGGACCGAAGTGGTTCGGCTCTCTAGCTCCTCAAAAACTCCCGCCCCGAGTCGATCACCTCAGGCTCGGGGGTGGGGACAATTGATGAGGGATAATTTGGCCCGACCTGTAATATGATGACACGTAGTGGAGCAACCCATCGACTAGACAACACGTTAACCTTCTCGAGCACATCAATAGTCCAAGTCACCTCGAGCACCTTGGGTCAGTCAACTAAGACCGGGGTCCCAAGCTGTTCGTGGACACTGACCTACCGAGGTGCCACGTATCCCTCTTCTAGAAGCAAGTCAGCTATCTCCGATCTCTTCGGGATCACGCCACATGTCAGCAGACTTTATCCTTATCCCGCCCAGACTGGAGAAACTCAAATAAGGCTTATCAGCTCACACAAAGTCCATCTTAGGGTACGAAATGGATTCTGGGTTCGTCGGCCAGTGATCTCGAATATGTTTCATGAGGCCCACGACAGCTCGCCTATATAAAGGCATCGCCCCTACCTTACAAGGTACACACGATTTAGCTCTCTCTTTAGCATTCAATGCAACCAAGCTCTCTACATAAACTCATCGCTAGCTTAAGCATCGAAGTGCCAACAACGTAGGAAACCGACGCCCGAGCTGCCTTCCAACAGGGAGTGACCAAATCACACTACACCAAATATTCTTTGTGTTTTTTAATACTTTAAACCTTGCACTCGATTTTACATCACCTGAGTAAAATGTGATGCCCTTTTTAAAAAGAAATAGTGTGCTATTCTAGTGCAAAAGATGATTATAATGGGATATATACACATATATATACCATGAAAGAGAGAGAAAGAGAGAGAAATGGATTTATGATCGGGTATCAAGAGCAGGCACCCGCGTTAAGTATAATTGGGTTCAGATACTGGGTACCCAAGGTCAAAACCCAAACCCTATAGGGTTTTAATATAAAATCCCAAGCCCATCCTAGACTTCATAAGGTTTTGATAAACGGGTCCTATTAGATTCGGGATAGGTCGGATACCCTAAAATTCCCATGAATTCCATCCCTAAACTCAACTGAACCATTTTTCTTTCCATTGCATTTTCTTTTGCTAACCTCCAAAATGCCTCACTCCCGACAAACTCTCCACCCAAGAAAGACAGCCCTAACAGCTTTGCTACCCTAACATTGTTTGCCACTCTTGACTCAATCCCCTCCTCTCTGTCCATCTCAGGAGCTAATGTTGAATTTGCTCTCCACATACATCTTTTAAATGATAGTGTTCCACAAAAACTAATATCTTTGTGATAATTGTTGTGTTGGTGCCTTGAATCCAGTTTCATTGCAATGTTGTATGACCTGATCCAAAAACAAATTGAGAAAAACTCAAAGGCAAAATTTTATATTGACTTGGGTTCAAGTGGGGGGAGGGGGGGAGGGTGAACCCCCGAAGTATTAAATTCTTTGTGTTAAGGAAATCACAATTGAGTTTGTTATACTTGGGTATCACATCACATTAGGTAAATATCACAAGACATACGAGATCTGATTCTTAATAGTGTCAAAGGACCAACCTAGTTTAGGATTTTATAATTATAAATAGCATTGTATCTTAAAAAGAAAGACATCTTGTATCTTGGGGGTCAAGTAATAGGCAAGAGAGGTTGGGAGAAGAAGGAAGTTACAACATAAGTTGTATTGGGAGCTAGGGTTTTGGTGAGTGGCTAGAAATACTATAATTGTAATTCTCCATTATTGAATAGTGGACTTCATCTTCTATAAGGCCTCTGAACATAGTTTGTACATCAAACAATGTAAATTTATATGTGTGCTATGTTTTTGCATGTTCCTTCTACTTTCTCTACATTCCAATTGTTATCTTATTGCTGGGTTTCTAAGAACTTTAACAATAATAAACTTATACAAGTAAGGAACAAACCAACATCTAAGCTAAAAAATCATTATTCACTAAGCACACAATGTTAGACAGTGTATGCCCTTAGCTCCAATCAGCATGATGTACATTATGACATATATTGTAAATGAATAAAGTACATCTTTTATTCATGTTATTGTGGTATGTTTCTATGTAATACCCTTAAACTGGACACATATGAGACTCGTGTTAGTTTAGAATCTTCACAGCCGTTGGATAGATTTGGGGAGATTTATCCTGCCAAGGCTGACACTGATGTACCGCCAAGTTGGTTGGGATGGCTTGTCTCAGTTGCTAGGGTGAGACCTGAGGTACATGTAGTGTGAGTTTTCTTGAAACCCTGAACCGGACCAAAATTCCAGTATTGCCCTAGACCTTGGAGATAGATGGGAAAACTGGATATTACACTTGACCCTTAGAGGGGGTGTCTTTGATATGCCAATCAGTGAGATCCTTAGAGGGGGTCAAAACCTGGGTATGTTAGGACAGTCCGAGAATTCATCTGAGTGGGTGATCATAGTGATAAGATCAACCCCTTTGTCAGACAAAGTGAATGATCGGGGATGCACTCTCTCTGATGGAAACCTAAACTGCTAGTAATTGATTTCAACCGTTGAAATTTGTTTTGGAAAATATATTTATATAGAGATACACACACACACACACACACACACATATATATATATATATATTATGGTTTCAAAATGTTTGAAATACACACACACACACATATATCTATATATATATATATATATATATATATATATATATATTATGGTTTCAAAATGTTTGCAAAAGGTTTTAATTCCCGGGATCCATGTGAGTGGAGAGTACAACACTGCACCTTGCAGCCAAGGGAGAGGTCCTCTCTTGTCAGGCAGTGTTTGATCATTATGGGCTGAGAGGTTAAGTGTAAGACCGTTGAGGATTATACCTGATGGGCAAATCTAGCATCTGCCCATAGTCCTTGGGCTTTCATAAGATGGCTGGACCTAAGGACCATTTAGTGTAAATGTTAGGCCCATTAAAAGCCCATGGTGATGAACTCAGGGGTTCACTGCATTCAGCAGTGAATTCGGCTAAGCATTGTAACTGAGACTAAGCTGAACCCATGTGGCTGATGTGTAGATCAATGATAGGGTCTCACGCCATACAAAGAGAGCCAAGCTAGGCAACATTAAAGTGGAAGTGAGCCTGAAAGCTTAATGGGCCTAAAAGCCCATTTCGAACTGGGTTAATTAGAATAATTAAATAGGGGCAGATCTGGGATTTGGATCAACAGATAAGATAAGGGATTATCCTTATCCACTTAAAGAGTCCAGACCCAAATAAAGATTTGGATCAAAAGAACTCCTAATTTGATTATGAAGGCTGATCTTTATCTGCAGATAAGATAAAGGATTATCCTTATCATTTAAAGAGTTCAGATCCAAATAAAAGATTTGGATTAGGAAACTCCTAATGGGATTAGGAAATTTTCTCTTTAAGGCTATAAATAAGAGGGTAGGGTGAACCTCCAAAGACATATTCGCTGAATATAAAGAGAAGACAACACAGTTAGACTGCTCTTTCCTTCTACTCTTTTTTTTCCTGCTCTTGCCGCCCCACCCTATTCGATCTCCAATTCTTGGATTGGATCAAGATTTGATCTTGATATTGTTTCTTGCCAGAAGAAACAATCTAGAAGTTGTGCTCACTGTCCCATTCGATTCTTGCTGAAGAATCACTAGTTCTTGGTGAAGAACTACCAGCTAATCCTGCCTCACCCTAAGTTGTGTCATCTTTAGTGGAGGAAGGATTTGGTACTCTCTTTAGGCGTGAACACCTACGTTGGGAGGAGCATTCATGCGTGGATTCCGTATTAGGTGTATCTCTCCCTTATTTTGGTTTCAGATTTGGTCCGATTCGATTACAAGAATGAACCTTGAAAGTGTAGTTTAAAAATTGAGAATAGGATTCCCGGATGGGAGTAAATAAATTTTTGAAATTTTGCCCAACCTTCCTGTAGGGTTCGGCCATCCATATTGTTCTTGCTGTTATAACCTAATTCCTATTTTATTGTTCTTGCTGTTAGAACCTAATTCCTATTTTCTAATCTAATAAAATGTAAATAATTATTTCCATATTTGTCTCAAGCGAAAGGATCATCAACCCACAAACCATAATAAACAAATTAACCAATTCTGGCCAGATATGATCATAGGGAACATGATGTAGAAAATTTGAGATGGATGGGGATCTCAGGATCATGGGTGAGTTTTATTGTGCAACTCTGGCATGTCTGCAGCCTGTCTTGCTCCAATTGGTCATTGGCCAAAACACAGAATTATATTCTGTTAATTGATRCATTAAYAGAATTATGTTCGAGTTTTGCTTAACAATAATCTATGTTCAAGTAAGCAACTACAATAATCATTCGATAGGTTAGTCGTTACATAGGCTAATGCTAAAAGTCTCTATTTTGTGGTTTCAGCTTAGTCAATTTCTCTCTGACCAAATCCTATTTCCATTGCTACCCGATCATTCTTTCAAGGTATGTATAGTATTAGACTCTTATGCCAAAGGAATCATAGATGAAATTGATATTACAAGTCACTTGGACGCACAATAGGTGAGTATCACATATCACATTGGGCTGATATTGCAGATTCAAGTGGCCTGATTTCACAAATATATATATATAGAAAAAAAGGGGAGGTAAGGGGTCCTCTCACCACAAAGCTTACATTTGCCTTCTCTTATTCACTATTCCTGCACATGTGCATATTTTTTTCTAATGAAATCATTAAAAATATAACAAGGCAAAATTAAAATCTTCATGGGTTTTCATTGTCTCTTATAAAATCCATATTTACTCTCTAATAACACCATTCTTCTCTCTCACATTAATAGTCAATGTTTATAACATCTCCCTTCTCCATCAAATCCCTTTTTTCCTCTTAAATCTCTTTTAATCCCTTTTGGTTCTATCTAATAAAGTAGGGGTCTTAATTAGATGGACTAAGTTAGGCTAAGGGTCAACTTAAATATGAACCCTAGATTTGATCCAAACTAATGTCAAAATCCAAATTTTCCTACCAATACATGGGGTGAACCAATTTTCTTCTTATATAATTTAGAGTCCAAATAAAGAAATCATTTCTCCTTTCTATCGATTATTAGGTTTATTTCTATTATTTTATTAATTTAATGTAAATTTGTTTCACAAATTCTTTTGGTTAAACAATAAAAAGCACTTAACACAAGCCTGCCTTTGGTCATCTTCGTCACTTTAATTTTGATTTTTTTTTTCAATTTGATTATTAATCTCATATTAAGCACATTTTTTTGCTACATCAAAAAGGAGTAAGTTCGAGGCTCAATAACTAAAAAGGAAAAAAAAACTATTGTTTATACTATCTTATATGTAAAGAATTAGAAATATATACAAATTTTGGTGAACTATTGTTACTTTCATTTTTTCCCTTTAAAATATATTTTTTTAAAAAGCTGTCCATGCATCGCACAGTTAGTATCTTACAAACAAAGCAAGAGAGGCTGTGAAAAGTAGGGGAGCTATAATGGTAAGTGTATTGGCTTATAAGGTTTTGGTGTGGCTATTATTACTGTAATTGTAAATCTCCATTATTTAATAGAGAATTTCATCTCATTTGACAGCCATGGACATGGGCTATAAGTCAATAATGAACTTACATGGACATGGGCTATAACCTTAACAATAATGAACTTACACCAGTAAGGAATAGACCAGCTTCTATGCTAAGATCATTACCCAATGTTATATTGAGTGTTGGAAAGGGTGTAGACTAGATAAAGTCCCAATCTTTGGCATTTTTCTTGCACAAGATGGAAGCTCTTGGATATAAATTCGCTTTCTCATGCTTTCTAACCCATGATTTTACCATTACACTGTGTAATGGAGTAAACCAGCTGCTTTTAAACAGTTTAGTTCAAACATACATCAAGGTTTTTAAAATTGAATCGGACAATGAACTAGTCAGGGGTTCAGTTATCGGGTTGAACAGTCTGACCATTCGAACCGAACAGATGACCCATTTTGACAAAAAAATTTAAAAAATAAATAAAAAACAGTTAGACGGTTTGAATGGTTCGACTGCCCGGATCAGCGATTTGCTGACTAAATCAATGCTTTTTGGCAAAATAATAACTCTAGAATAAAACAGAACCGGTCCCAGTTTTTCCGATTCGACCGTCCGATCCAGTCCGATTTTGAAAACCATGACTTAAATTGTTGATGCATTTATGTGTATTATATCATTTGAGCCCTATGTGACCATAGTAAAATAAGATATATTTGTGCAGTAACCGGTCCTTTATAAAGGCACTACAAAATAAAGTTCATACTTCATTGCAAATTCCTGCATGGAAATTTATAATTTGTGCAATTAAATGGTAATGCTAACAGGATTATCATAACGAAAGAAATTCTAAAATACAGAAACACATTTTTAGGACCAATAACTTGAAGGAAATCCACCTTTATCTTTAAGCGTTGCACCCCATGAGTAAAATATCAAAGCATTCAGTTTGTAAGCATTCATTCCACAAACAATAGCTTATCGGTTAGCGCTTCCATTGATCTTTTTAATTTGTGGCTTCCTGGAGGTCCACCAATTTTACAATCCTTGGTTTCCTCCTTCAAAGCAGCCCTGTACACAGTCTTCCTCCTATAGATCACACCAAGAGTCTCTACTTTGGGGGAGCCAGAAGTAGGTACTCTTCTGTAATCTTGTAAGTAGATTTCGAAACTCGTCTCCCCTCCTAAGATCTGTAAACCCAGCACACTTGATACTCAGGAATCCTCTTCTCTTTCACTCTAGAACTACCCTAAAACAATCAAAAGCAATGGAAGAAATCTGAGCACATTCTTGATCCTGAACTCTCAAACATGAGGAATCCTTTTGTTCGGGTCATGACTGAGCTGGCCCTGCAAGACAAGTGGCCACCCAACTATTGCCCTGCCATGTCATTCTAACTTGGCCGGATCAGCATAACTTGGCCGATGGCCTAGCCAGGCCACAACGGGCTAGCTTGACCAAGTTACGCTATTACTGTGGAATCCCATCTTATCATTCCATCCACATCAACTATACGTCATATGGATGAGCACAACTACGGGTAAAGAGAAGTAAGGAAGACAATTCTGCTAGGGAATGGGACTCTATCCCGAATACCTCGGCAGCTAACTTCATCCCGACAACCTCGGAAGCCCAGTCTGACCAACACACGGATCTTCGTCTATAAAAAGGTACTCCATGCTCGAAGTAAGGGATCCAACTTCTGAGACCTATACCGCTACTTAGCTCGGTACGGCATCCTTATAGCTCGGCCCGACTCTCCTATCACCTCCTACTGACTTGAGTGTCGGATTTCTTACCCGGGGGTAGCTCCAAAGGCCTCTGACTTTTGTTTCCTTAATCACAGGTCTTGAAGCACAGCCTCGTCATTGTAGCTCGGCCCCACCCTACCAGCAAGGACTATTTGATTGCCCTCCTCGGTTCATGGACCACCTCGGATTGAGCAGCATCAGATTGGCGTCGTCTGTGGGAATGGCACAGAAAGCCTTTCCTGAAAATCTCATTCCTCGCCGTGCAATCAAGGAAGCGACTAAGATGCCTAAAAACCAGTCTGAACGAGCAACTAGCCATTCCCCGTCTCGGGAGAACCAAGAAGTTCCGCAACCTTCGACCGTAGTAGATCCAAGACAGTTCCGAGCCATGTAGGAAAAGGTTGATAAAATCTTCAAATTCATGCAAACACTAGGGTCTGTCGTGTCACCCAATCGGGCGGTCCCCCCTCACCCCCCGGCACGCATGAAGGACGATCCTCGGACCGAGGACCCCAAAATGCGTCGGTCAGACATAAGGGGAGAGTGGTCCAAGCATATGAGGCAAGACATGACCCAAAGGCCCGCCGCCACTGCCAGTCAGTGCGCATCCCCGCTAAAGAAAGGCTCGGCAAAAGGATGCCGCTCTTCGTAGTTTCAATTGCCGAGTCAAGCTCGGTCAAGGATCACCTTACACAACCCAAAAGGGAGGCCATAGACATTGTAGTCCCAGACAATAAAGATCTGACAATGTTTGGAAGAGTTAGAGCACACCTCCACCCATAAGAGTGCAATTCCCACCGTAAACCAATCTGTGCAGGCCACCGCGCATATCAACATAGTGGACGAGGTACCCCTTATCAGATGGAAAGCCCCCCAATTCGACAAGTACGATGGGAACTCTGACCCTTTCAACCATGTCGCGGCACTCAAAGCCCAGATGATGCTACATGGTGCACCGGAGGGATTGATGTGTAAAACCCCTATAACCACGCTGCAAGGCTCAGCCTTAGCATGGTACTCCTCCCTGCTACCGAGGTCTGTAGCGTCATGGGCTCAACTGGAGAACTAGTTCCTGGCACAGTTCACGGCTAGTCAGAAGCATTGGAAAACCTTGGCCAGCCTTATGCAAGTCCGACAGAGGAAGACGAAGTCCCTTAGAGATTACCTGGCGAGGTTCAACAAAGAAGCACTTCGAGTCAAAGACTTGAATTAATCAGTTGCGGTGAAGGCCACACAACACGGACTCCGCCCTTCCCCATTCCACTTCTCCATCTCGAAGAATCCTCCTCAAACGTTGTCCACGCTAATGAGCCGCACGCAGAAGTATATCAACGCTGAAGAGGCCCAGGCGCAGCTCAAAGACGAGGATGAGAAGCCCAACAGAAAAAGGAGAGAGAATGACGAGCGAAAATCCAAGAGGTCGGACAAAGACCACAAGAGGCAAGATCGTCGGACTGACCATAGACCTCGCACCCCTCCGCCGACCCATCGGAACTTCACGCCGCTTAATGTTTCACAGTCTTAAGTGGTCCCTAGGCCAAGCCATCTTATAAAAACCCAGGGACTGTGGGCAGGTGCAAGATTAGCCCATCAGATACTATCCTAAATGGTCTTACACTTAACCTCTCAGCCCTTAATGATCAAGCACTGCCCGACAAGAGAGGACCTCTCCCTCGGCTGCAAGGAA
>NW_010729187.1:1392480-1424070 GCF_000365185.1 Nelumbo nucifera
GGGGGGGGGGCGGGGGGAGCCTTTTTGGCGTTCATATTATGGAAGTTTCGGTATAGGACATTTCTGTTCTACTTGAGGAATTGGCTAGGTTTAATACTGGACGGATCCCCTTCTGTGTTTTCTTCCTCTTTCCTTTTTTTTTTTGTTTTTTGCTTTTTTCTTCTTTAACTTCCTTCTTACTATCAAAAAAATATATTGATGAATCGAAAAGGGTTTCTTGTTGGAAGGGGAATAATGTATCATGGTCATGGAAATGAGGATGTATAAATAAAGGGTTTCTTGTTTATGCATTCTTTTTCATTGCAATTGTTTATGCACATTCAGTAGTACATAAACACAAATTGAAAGAGAAATGCTTATCATGTTGGGTCAAAGGTTGCTATGATCAACGAATTGTTGGTGTTATCAATTTAATGATCACGATCGAATTGCACCATAAATGCATTGCAATACTATAATTTTACTTCATATATTTTGTGTAGATTTCTTTTTCTTTTTTCTTTGGTGGAGGATCTAATGCACTGACCAACAAAGGCTTTTAGTACTTGATTGACATTTACTATATGCAAAGTATCAAATTAAACTATATGGGCAACAATCTCCATAAACCTTTTCACAAAGAATGCTAATAGTTTTGGTGTCCAACAGCCGAATCCAAATGAAACCGGTGTCAACACAATGCAATCTGAATCTGATAAGTGGGACTTAATTTGGTAAATGTTTGCATCCTCTTTAACTTTGTTGAAGAACTAATGATGCTCAAATAAACTTCTCAGTCATGAGAATCAATAACCCAAAAATTAGATGAATAAAGAAAGTCAATGGATTTATTATCCATTTCATGTATGAAATTGCAACTGTACACTTCAATTCATGTATCATGTAATGCCCATGTTGGGTTTGAGTGGTCAAAACTGTTGAAGAATCTCTAGTGGGTGAGGATGTTGAGCAAAGAAACTCTGGTCTGTATTAGTCGCCTAAAAAGGAAGTCCAATCCTTCTTCGACGCTTTCAAGGCTAACCTCCAGATCCTTCAACCTTTTTTGTGCTGTCTGTGAACTCTCAACTGCAGCATCTTTGCTTGCATTGCAGGGAGACAGGGCGAAAAGTGCAACATCAACAGATTCCACCTCATTCATGCTCACATCTACTTCATTGTCACAAGCTACTAATCCCCTCTGCATCAACTTTGACACCAAATTCCATCTACCAACCTTTGGCTTTGACACTGGGATGGACAAGAATGACAACAGTGCCCAGAAGATAGAAATTGCAACACTGCTGACTTCTCTTAAGACCCTGACCACCATTGCTGAGTCATGGTCATAATCTAAGAGAGGACAGGCTACATACTTCTCTTCCAATCGCTTCAATGTCTTAAGGCAGCTGCTGACATCCTTCTTCACCCTTTTCTTGAAGGAAATGTATGCTGTAACCTTGTTAAGCAACACCTCCAATTTTCTTCTGCGAAGAGCTGATTGAATATCTTGGATAATTTCCTTCATTTGAATCAAGATGTCCCTTGCAGCACCACCTATGTCCAACAATGTGACTGATCCATCTATCATCTCCTCCACCCATCTCTTGTGTTGATGATGGAGCAAGGCCTGCTGAGTTTGTGGCATCTGAAGAAAATTCTCAATGCACTTGTGCAACTCAGCAAGGCCCAACAGGGAAACACAGATTGATTCTGCCTTCAATTGGGATCCTGATTGTGCTGTTGACAAAGACTCCAAGGCTCTCAGCTTGCTCAGCTCCTCTTCAATACAAGTAGCAGTAGGATGGGATCGGGTGGGCAAGCTAATGGAGCGAACATGATAACGACTCTCGGGCATTGCAGTACTATCAGCCATCTTCAACTCCTTTCTCTGGCTGATTAGATTTTCTTTGGAGAGAAATTAACTCTTTAGATCGGAGAAATGGTGGTTCTCTACAGACCCTTTGGTTGATCTATTTATAGAAACACATGGAAGGACAATAAGAGGAGAGAAACAAGGAGAATCTTGAGCGCTGGAAATCACCATTTCTCCATAATGAGCATGTTATCAGTATATGGTTGCTTCTATATTAGATGATGTTGTCACATTTTTGGTTTACAATTCCCCAGTCAGAACCTTATTCTGTTTCATTTGTCCATGTGCCTACGTATGGCCACTTCTGTATGCTCTTCATATACATTTAGTAGCTTTTCACTGTCAAGTGGTGTATGATCCCTTTGTCTCCCAACAAATCACTGTTTCTAGCTACCTTATTGTTCTTGGTGTTGGGGACCTAAAAATCAATTTTCCATGAATTAAATTGTCGTTTTTCCATATTTGTTTCAATTCAAAGTTCAAACGATCGACCAGTAGCCCACAACCACAATAAACAAATTAACTAACTTTGGCCATATAGGAAACAAAATCTGGAAATTTTTAGATAGATGGGGATCAAGATCACGGGTTGAAATTAATTGTGCAGTCTGGCATGTCTTTAGTTTGTCTTGTTCCATGTGGCTATTGACCAAAACATAGCATAATACTTCAGTATGCAGACACACGGTTAGTACCGTGCACTAATACTAACAAAATTCTGTATGAATTGTGCTTAATAATAAATTATTCAACTAAGCAACTATTCATTGTAATTAATGATCTTTGGAGATGAATTATTATTTGATAAGCTAATCATTAGATGGGTTATGAGTTAAAGTCTTCATTTTCTAGGTTTATTAATATGTATATGAGCAAATGCCCAATTCAATAGACCCAATCATGCATTCAACCCGTGCTCTAAAATGGGAGTTTGGATGGGCTCCCACAGAGCATGCCCCACAGCCCATCCCCTCCGTGCATTGGTAAGATCTCAATGCAGATGTTCCCAATGCATGGAGGGGATGGGCTGTGGGGCGCTTGTAGGGCGTGCTCTGTGGAGAGTCCACCCTGTCTCCTAAAATGGGGGTTCATTATGTCATAGAGAGAGAGAGAGAAACATCTATCGAGTTCATTATGCTATTACACCAATCTAATCCATCTTCAAGGCTTTCAAATCTAATCTCCATATCCTTCAATCTCTATAACACCTGTATTCGATTTCTCTGTGCTGTCATACCCTCCCCTTTCATGAACAACAAGAAATCTTGGAAGAAAGAAACTGAAACACCACTAACTTCTCTTGTGATAATGGTAATATTGGTAATCACCACTGTTAAATTATGATGAAGACCAGAGAAAGAACAAGGTTTAACTTTTTCTATCCCTCCGTTTCAATTTTTTTCTACTTCACCTCCTTTTTTAAGTAAAAAACAAAATGTGCAAATCTTTTTACCTGAAACCACTCCTCTCTAAATTTCTCTCTACTAAGAGATTATTTGATGGTCTGGTACATTTCCTTCATTTTCTGCCACTCATGTCTAACAATGTGACTGATTCGCCCAACATCTCCCCAACCCAAACCCTGTGTTGATCCAGGACCTGCCTAGTTCATTGCATCTGAAAAAGATCCTCAAGACATTTCAACACAGACCCACTCAGCCTTCAGTGATGATATGGAGGGTGTAACAATGACTCCACAGCTCTTATCCTGCTCAACTGTTGCTTCAGCTCTAATGTCATTAGGATGGGAGACCGAGAGGGGATAACTAATGAAGCAAACGTTGTGACACTCTCAGATATTGCAGGTGAATGGCCCTCATATTGCTTTCTTTGTAATGTAATTCTGAGCATTCCTTCAGGAAAACTGTTTAGATTGAGAAAAATATGGTGTTCTATAGTCCTGTAGAACATGAGAGGAGCTAGAGACAGAGAGAATCTTGGGTGTTGATAACCATTTCTATATAATGAGCATGTGATTCCAACATGGGTTGTTGTGTATTGTTCATTTGCATCGTTGGCTTACAAGTCCCAACCATTGTTTTCTTCTTTAATCTGTCACTGTGTGATGTGAACTATATATGCGTGTATGTGAGTGTATTGTTGCTTATTTATTCATTAAGCTCTGGCCATGTCTGTCTCCCCAAGACTCACTGTCCCACCCTTCTTATTGAAATCCGAAATTCAAGTGGAATTACTGCTACACAGCTGCTAAATGAACAACTATCCGATAAATAAGCTGTTGCTTTCCAAGTTTTGTCTCAATCTTAAAAGAAAAGTAGCCCATCAACCACAATAAAGACATTTATCAAATATTGAATGATAGGAAACAAAATCTGAAACGTTTGAGAAAGATAGGGAACAAGATCAAGACAGGAGGAAAGACTACATGTGCATGACTGGCATGTGAATGGGCTTTTGTTGCTTCACGAGGTGATCACCAAAGCATGGAATTTAATAACTTGGTCTTACTAAAATCTTGGCTAGGAGCTATGAATGAGGTATTGGGATCTGCAAAATGCATGTGTTATTATCAGTAGCTTTCATACATATTATGCACAAATTGTACTAAGGCCCTGTTCGCAGTAAGTTGTTTATCCGGGTAAATGCACTTACTTGGGTAATTGTTTCCCAGGAAAGATTTACCCGGGTAAATGTATTTACCCATGTTCTTTTAATTTATTTCCTATGTAAATAAGACAATGCCCATTGTAGTGTGTTATTTATTTGTTTGTTAAAGGAAGTGTTACTTCTTTTTTATAAGTTTACTTTAACTTCTTCCTTAGCTGGCCGCCCACTTATGGGCATACTTGTAATTAACTTAATGAATGAAGATTAACAAAAGGATTAGAGAGGGGAGAGAGGAGACTATCGAACTCTTCTTCTTCTCCCTCTTCTTTACTTCATCTTCTTCCTTATACTGATGTTCTCTACTTTTCTTCTACCTTTCTCTCTACTTTTAATCAAGTTTATATCAGTTTTAGAGGACTGATTTACTTCTATACATAAAAATATCCATCGCCTAGCCTTGCCTTGGCACCTTGAAAACTATGGCCGCCCCTTTCATTAGCTTATATATTCACAAATAAAAACTGAATACAAAGACAAGTATGGCCTTAGTAAGTCAGCTACTTGTAAAAACTAAACAAGCACTCTTAACTTAAACATAAACTAATGGACCTTGGGCCCAATAACTCCCTAACTATGTTATGTAAATAAAAACAAGTGATATCAACCCAAAACTCAACATATTTTTTAGCTATCTATTCTTGTGTGTCATTGAGGTATTTAATTTTTTGATAATAAAATAAAATTTTATTAAAAGGAAAAGGAGAAAACAAGAAAGGTGATCATAAGTCACCCAAGAGAAAAAAGAAACAGAAGTCCACCTTCCATAAACCAACACCAGACCCTTGAACATACTCTTCAAACTAAAAAACTATAGAGAAAACAAACCACCAAACCCATACAAACAAACACGAAATCAATCCACCAACTTAGGAATAAAGCCTACCTCTAGTAAAAGCATTCCTCATACTGTCAGACTTCCGGTTGGGCCTTTGTTTAGTTGTATATCACTACTAGAGTACTAGGGTAGGGAATTTTCTGAAAGGTGGACTTTATGAGAAGTTGTGTCTTGGGAAAAAGTGATAAGCCACCATGCCTCCACAAGTACCATCTAGGCAGTTGAAGACTTGTCTTGCCATGGGTAGGAGCCCAAAGTGTAGAAATGAGTGCAATCAAGCTGATTTAACCTTATAATGTGGCATCAGAGTTATTGACCACCATGCTATAGTCTTCAACTTGCCTTGTATGAGAGAAATGTAGATATGAGTGTGATCAAGGTGATTTAACCTCATAATGTGATGTAAAAACTAATTTCCACCATGTTGAAATCTTCAAGTTACCTCGTTTGAAAAAAGAAAAAAAAAAAAAAAACTTTAAAGCATTCTACCAAGATTACCTTATTTCTTTCTAGGCAAGCTAGCTAGTACTAGCTTGAGGGGGAGCATTCAATTATTTTAGTGAGAACGGGCTATTTTGGGAAGAAAATAAATACTCAAGGACTTTAATGCAATACCAATCCCATTGGGGATTTCATTTTACTTTTGTTAGACCCCAACCATCTCCGTTATTCCTGTTCTCTCTTCTCTTCTACCTTCTCCTTTCTCCCTTTTTTCTTTATTCATTTATCACAATAAAATATACAAATTATAAAGATGATCTGTCATACTATTATACTATTTCAATCACCAATTTGAATGGATTGGCATCTCAAATTTGTGCACTGTACAATAACTACCAGATGATTATTTTTTATAATAACAATAAGGAATCTTATAGTGTCACATCCATGATTAAATTATGGACCCTCAAGTTATTTTCTATTACTTCAATCCATATCCTTTTTGGCCTGCCCTAGCTCTACTAACTCTTCAACTCACAACAAGTCACTTCTCACTGATCCTGTAGAATGTTTCATCTGCACATGACCATCTTGGTCTACTTTCCCAATTTTGTCACCTATTGGGGCCATTCCTGTTATGGATATGTTCATTTCTAATCCTATCTATGCTCATTTGTCAACTATAGCACATTTTGTTTTTATTCTTCCAGGCTTATATGCTCTGGGGAGATGTCTGACCAAGGAAAGACATTTAAGGAGGTGCTTGCAGATCCAAGAGGACCAAGACGGAGCTACTATCTCTGTGGGCAGGAAGTGGGATCAATAGAACATTTGCATTCACTGCCCTATTGCCATGAGAACTTGGGACCATTTTATTGGAGCAGAAGGTGTATGTTGGACTCTGCCTAGATCCCACAAAAGACCTGTTGCTGGGTTGGTCCCTGCCAGGTATGAATAATACAGGAAAATATATCTGGAAATCCATTCCTGCAGTTGTGACCACAACCATTCGGACTTTAAGGAACAACAGGCTGTTCAGAAGCAAGTCCAAGGATGTGGATGACCTAACCAGTTTTTCAGTGGGAAAAAATGCGTCCTGGATCTCCATTGTAAATGATTTCAGGAATCAGAAGACATTTCTGTTATTGAAATCCAAGAGTTTGTGGGAAATTTGATGTTTCCTTTGGTTCCAGCTGGGGCATGTTGTCTTGCTTGGGGGTTGGTTGCCTGTTGTACTGTATTTTTCCTCTGTTCTTTTTTTTTTTTTTGATAATATGTTTCAGTAATATAATACACCATTATCAAAAAGAATCAATTCCAGCATTCACATTTCTGCTGTGCTCATTATTTTTTGGTATTACATACTACACAGGGATGGGGCAGAGCAGGGTGCACGTGAGGCTCACTTCCACTGGCCATACCACAGAGAGACTGCAGATCCGAGGGTGGCAATTAACCATCTGGAGGGGTTCCAATTGACCATCTCAACAATGGGTCATGAGTGCAGCAGTTGTCATGCTTTTAGAAATTTTTCTTGGATGCCCAACACTCAGATCCTTGCAACATTGCTAGCCTTGGGACCATTTTTACAAAATTTTCCTTTCTACCCTAAGTGGTATTCTCCCATCACATTCTTGATGCACCCCCTCCATTTTGTCCACCCCACACTAATTCTATGGGAAATATCTTCCTTAATCTCTCATTGTAAATTATTGAACAAAGGTAACAAAAGAGGGCATCTTGAGATATCTCTTGGTCTCCATCTGATTGTACCATAATTCTAGCTCCTGTTTATTCTAAGTATGATAAAAGAATGAAATGCAATATTTGACTTCATACCAAGGATACCTTTTGATAGGCTAGCAATTGCTACCTATCCCACTTATAACACACGTGTAATATGTATATTACAATCCACTCCTTGGGAGATGACTTCCAATACAACTGAGCTCCATTTACCTATTTCCTCACCAAGGCACCAATCATACTGTTATTCTTTGCTCCCTAGACAATGATTATGTGTTTTTTCCTCAACCTCCCAACGGAGAACTTGAAATAAACTTGAAATGGTGGCTAGCCGAGGCTAGCTAATCATAAGGGGTGCCTGGTACACTAATGTTCTATACCATTCTTTTAACTTATCTCAATAGAAGTTTTTAATTGTTAATGATCAAAAAAGAGAAAATATCTGTTGTCTCTTAGTTGTTAAACTTGTGATTGATCATCTTGAATGGATACAAGAGAAGAATCTAGGCAACACTTGCATGGCATAATACATAAAGCCATCTAGGTGGTGAGAATGCAATCTGGTCGCTACCAGTTACCAAAGGACCTTAAATCATCCAAATTGATGTAACATCTACTTTGTAGCATCAAGCATGTATAAAAACCCAGCCATTCTTTGATATATAATAATTACAAGAAAGAATGAGTATGTACAATTCAAAGACAATTTTTCATATTGACAGTAGCTTACAGCTGATTACATCAACATCTGAAGTTAACGTGGGGATGGATGTGCTCACCAATGCCCCTCCCACGTTTCTAGCATTGTCTAGATCAATCACTACTGTACTAAGTCCCTTCCCTATAATGAAAATGCTCTTTCCAATTGCAACAAGTCGACAGGGAGGCCTTGTCAGCAGTGGTGACAACCTCCCCACTGGCACCCAATCCCTATTCTCATGCTGCCACATCATCAACCTGGTACCTGAGCTCTGATCCAGCACAAAAAGAGTCTCATCTACTACAACAGCAGGGCCTTTCCAGCCAGATGCCATGTCTGCATCAACATGCTGCCATGTTTCACTTGATGGTTCATATAAAATTGCACTTGCATGTGGCACTGTGGTAAAGGAACAACAGCGGATATAAATTTTTCCTTCAAAGACCACAGAATCTTGAACATCGTGGACAATCTTGGAGTCAGAGTGAGATGACCAACTGTTTGTATGTTGGTCATAAGTGTCCCATGAGTGTGGAGTGCCTGAATTTGACACTACTCCTCCAATGGCATAAAGTTTTTCATGTAAAGCTTCACAAACGCAATAACACCTGATATTATTAACACACTGTTATGATTCCTAAATCCCCAGTACATTCCTGGACATCCTAAAATGTTGAGAAAACATGTTTTATAGGAAAAGGAGAAAAACATGCAATATATCTCTGCAACATGAGTGCATACATAGATCAGGTATTAATAGATGCAGACATGAAACCAGAGGGCCACTCCTTTGGGTGGTCCCCAACAAGCAACAACCATAAGCTGCCTGTTCTAGTAGTAGCATGATGCCATGATCAAAATGGTGCATTTAGTGGTTCAAGAACCTGGATCAGAACCCAACAGAAAAAATTGGAATTAAGGATATCCGACCAGTGCAAAAGGACATACAGAAATCTAGTCTACAGATTTTCTGCAACTAAAAAAACAAAAAGTATTGACAGTGTAACTATAAATAAGAAAACAGCCCTTTCACAAACTATAATCAACTAAAAAATGGAAGAGAATAAATTTCTAACTTTGACATGTCATAGACAATAGGAATCCATCATTCAGTGAGTTCAAATAAAGATTTTTAAAGGAAAAGTTACCTGCCAGTTGATAAGGGAGCAGCTTCTTCCCAAGTGTTCTTGGAAGCGTCATAGCAATAAACCTCATCTGCTGCATCTTCAGACCAACTGCAGCCACCCAACAGGTAAAATCTTTTCCCCAAAACCTCACAAGCCATACCTTTTCTCTTCAAGCATTTAGGTGGGGGACTTTGAAGGAGCTTCCAGCATCTCCTTGATGCAGTGGGGTCTAAAACATAACAGCAAATTTGTTCAGATTTGTCTTTGCACAATGCATAAATCCATGATTCTTCCAGACTATGCACTCGACGGTATGAATGGAACTCTTCACTGCATACCAATACCCTCCATCTCTTTGAAACACATTTTAGGAGTGGATGGTACCTACGCGGAACCCTTGACAAGCAGATCAGAGCAATGTCATCTGGAAGCCCACTTATCAGTGATGTATGAGCTGGTTTGGTTTGTCCAGAATCCACTTGTTCATTTTCCAGAGGCTCCATTGCATCACTCTAATTAATGAAAGCTCTAACAACAAAAGATTTCAACATGTAAGACATAAAATACTGAGCCATTGTCCTTAAATTCTAATCAACAAAGTACATTCTAAGCTCTTCTCCAACCTTTACTAGAAAGAAAAGCATTACTTAATAGAGTGAAAGGGAATAATTTGCATCTCAAAGATCCGAATTTGATTAAATAGTAATTACAGATAGTCTATAGTATCCTATGAGAATCCACTTTATGATGAACATATGAAGGGGCTGATAATAAAGCATTTCCCTCTTTTAATTCTACTTGCCAATTCTATTGAAGTGGTGCTCCCCTTAAGATGAAATATCAAAGTGTACAAGGCATAGATTAAAGAGTGTATGGAAATCAACTTACTGTTTATAGCAATGTGGTCATGCAACTCACTTTTTTCTTTTTTTTTTTTTTTGTAATACCATGCAAGTCAATTCAGGGAAACAATGATGGAGCATACAAGAAAAGCCACCAGACCATCGAGAAAGGTCTAGTTACAGATTAAAGATCCTATTTTGTGGGCAAGACGGACTCCAACAGGTAAGCTCAAAGGTGCAATATGGTTTGGAAGTAGGAACCAAGAACGTAGATAAAGAAATGAAACACTGAATTTAAAAACCAAAGCCCTTAGCATGAAAGCAGCATTGCCAAAAGCCAACATGTCCTGGAACTAAGATCATTCTGAAACAAAAGAATCCCATTACAGTTAATTATCAAAAACATGGTGTTCCGAAAAACGATTGTTCGTTCTCTTCCATTCTTGTAGATGGATATTTAGAATGCAAGTCTTTTTTTCGATAAGGAATTAAAATGCACGCATGATCCATTTGTAAGGTCCCCATTAAGATAAAATTTTCCCACAAATATTTTACAACAGAGAAAGAAATCAAACCCTGACTCAAAGGAACCCCAAATCGATGCAGAAGAAATGTTAACTAGAAATTGAATCCCTAATTTCAACTACGCACCGTGATGAAAAGCAAAAAAAGAAGGACAAGAAAAATGATAAATCTTACCAATCCAAAATACGAATTTCATGGAAATTACTGAAATATATTCATGCAAACTAAATGGGAAGCTGAAATGAGCTTAGAGTTACAAACTTACTATAGAATTCCTTGCGCTCGATGCCTCGATCTGATCTTCCTTCGAAAACGAAAATGAAAAAGCGGAACGACTCTAGTTTCTTACATATAAATTAGGGTAAATTACAGAAACCCCTATACTGTGGGGTCAGTAAACAATTACCCATAACTTTTATTTGTATCAAACACCTCCACAACTTTCACTTTGCGACAATTACCCCTCACCGTTAAGTCAGACTAACAGAAGATGTTAAATTACCAAAATGCCCTCTTAATAACATCAAAAGTACAATTTTAAAATGACAAAAATAGATACTCTATCATCTCACAGTTCAAACTTTCTTTTATACTAGCGAGGACCCATGCAATGCACAAGGATTTATTAAGTGAAAGATAAATAATAGAAAGGGTCATTTATTAAAATACCTTTATAGTTTCATAAATTTACTAAATCTATCTTATAGTTAGCATTTTATTAAAACACCATTTATAATTTGCAACGGATTTGACCAACCTTCCATTAGATGATAGTGGATTAAAAATCTATCTCATGGATTTACCATAATGTTCATTTGAATAAATTTAATCAAAAGAAAATAAAAATAAAAATACCATTTTTGCCTTTAATACCACAGACAACCACTCTATTGGCTATATTTGGCCAATTTTGTTTTCTGTATAAAAAGTGTTAAGGGTACTTTTGGAAAAAAATTATGGGCCTAATGGCAAAACAAATACTCCTTAATGAAATGTTGATAAGTAAATAAATTGTAAAATATATGGGATGTTTTAGTAATGAAAACTATAAGGTAGGTTTAAGTAAATATGTAAAACTATAAGGTGTGTTCTATTAAATGACCCTAATAGAAACACATAAAATTATACAATTCTTTATATTTTCAACTTTTTAAATAATTAATAATTATTCATATTTTATATACTACTTTTAATAATTTTTTTATAATACAAAAATAACAGTAATTAATTTCAATTAAGCTTATTCATCAAACTTATGAAACTGGCCAACCTGATCAACTCGACCTGAGTTGGTCGGTTTTTTAGTATTTTATGTCGGCTTTGGTTCAAAAAATTCCCAATTCAACCAAATTGGATCAATTTCACTTTGGCCATTTGTAAACCGACAAAAATTGAACGACCTAACCATGGATATATATTAATATTTTATATTTTATATATGATTTTTAATATGAAAAAGTGAGAAATTTCCCATATTTCTTAGTCTAAAATTCTTTATTTTATAAATCCAATTTTTTAATTTATTTTTTAATAATTACACTATAATTTTTAAATTTAAATTTAATTTTTAAGTTGAAATCTTTTGAACCAATTGACCATTTGTGAAAACCAACCCAACCTAACTGACGGAGGGTGATTTGGCCCGACCTCATAGCACGGGTACACGTGTGCGTGACCTTGCTCAAACGATGACTCATCGCGACAGCACAGCAGGTGCAGTCGCAAACTCGGAGGGAAGGTCCCACCGAGTTCAGCTTGGCAACTCGGCGGAACAAACTACTCGTCGGGACCTGCTTGGCTTGCACCACCACCCCGGGGGCTAAGGCACCCCGAGCTACCTCCGAGCTCGGGGCCCCCTGACCTTTCCTGATACCCGAGATCCTCCAGTGGATCCCGGGCCACCCCCAGACAGGAACACACCGATCCGCCTACAGGCGTCCCAAGGTGAAGACACCTCGGGCCAGACAGCTCGGCTTAGCTTGCCCCAGGCAGCTCGCCATTTACGAGATAGCCCGGCACAGGGTATCTCGCGGAAAGGTAGTTCGGAATATCGCAGAAAGACCTCCTACCCGACCACCGTACCCGACAAATCTGGAGGCAACATCCATATCCCTCGTCAGACAACGTCGTGCCCGCCATCTTCAGAAGGTGTTTTACACCTGATAGGTACGTACCCTGCAGCGACGGCTCCGCGCGTGCCACCTCAGCCCTGCCAGTAACGGCTGCGGCAGGCGGACAGTGGGGGTTATACCTGCCCTGTCAGAGGCTAGTGGGCCGGATGTAACGGATTTCTGCTACAAGGAGTTTAATATCAAGGAAGACAGGTACGACCAGGATCATCTTCTACACTCGCGCTATCTGCACTCTTAGCCCTCGTCTTCTCCTTGCTTCTACAGAGTACTAACTTAAGCATCGGAGTGTTCCCGCCGGGTAAACCCCCTGGGGATTCTTCTTCTTCTCCACCTTAGGTATCTTCTAGGAGCCACGTGAGTGCCAGCTAGGAGTGACTAGATCGCGCTACATCATTTGGCGCCGTCTGTGGGAAATGCTTCGAAAAGCCTTTCTCTAAACTTTCACAGCTCTTTCTTCCTTGAAAACTCAACACTCATGGCTTCCTCAAGCAACATCGGACGAAGCATGGAGATGGATAACTCCAAGGAACAGCCCCAGCTTCCTACTTTCTGCATCGGACAGTTCACCGTCCCCCTCTCGGCGGACGGGACCCCTAGCCTGAACGTGCCTCTTACAGGGGCACCAGCCGTTGCTCCACTCCCTACTACAATCGGAGCAACCTTCACCGAACCTTCAGTTGTGCCCCCAGCGGCCAACCCGAACCAACTAGAGGACTTGGTGCAGTGCATGCAGGCCATGCAGGCTCAAATGCAACAGTTTCAGATCTATCAACAGCACGTGCTACACCAGGTCTCCCAGTACCAGTATCAGCAGCAATTCCTTCAGCTACCTCAACCCCAGCTCCAGCAACCGCAGCTCCCTCCTCGGCACCCAGCCTAGCAACGAGCCAGGTCTCACCATCAAGAGGAGCACCTTTCTCGCCGAGGAGAGGCCCCCCAGAACCCTCCTGGGAGCCAGGCCTTCTCCCGCAGCAGACAAGGAAGACCAGCCACTCAAGTCTCACCGCGGGCGGTCAGATCGGGAGGACCTCAGCTTGCCAGGTCCACGTCACCTCAGCCCTCCAAGCCCGATACCCCGTTCCTAGAGAACAGGTTCAAGATTCTAGCCGCAGGCTCTAAGCAAGATCCCTCTGTCCGCAGTCACCACCAGCGGCTTGAGCTACTTATTGCGCATACCATCCCAGACAACACAGAGGTGAGCAGTACAAACGCCGAGCCCGCCAAGAAGCAGAGACGCCGCCGCCAAGCTCGCCGGTCTGCCACCCACGACCTGCCCGAGCTCGGAGGCAAAGAAGAAGTAAGCTCGGGCGAAGTCAAGGCTCCCATCCTTTCAGTTCAATCTCCCTTATCTCATGAGCTCCTAGCAGTCCCAATGCCTAAAGATTTCAAACTCCCCCCTCTTGAAAAGTACGATGGGTCATTCGACCCAAATGATCACGTAGATGCCTTCCAATCGCAGATGGACCTGACAAGAGCCAGCGAGTCGTGCAAGTGCGTGGCTTTCTCCACCACTTTTAGAGGAGCAGCCCGTACATGGTATCGGAACCTGGCACCTGGATCGATAAGAAGTTGGGCGCAGTTCGCGCAAGCATTCATGTCCCACTTCGTCACCAGCAAGCGGTGTCCGCGAACTGAAGAAAAGTCTCCTCAGCAGAGTGCAGAGAGAGGGAGAGTCCATCCGAAGTTATATCAAGCAGTTCAACGATGCGTGCATGTAGATACCGCGCCTAGACCCCGTCGTGCGCCTTGCTGTAGCCAAGAAAGGCGTGACGCATAAAGAGTTCAAATGGCACATGGTCGTCAACCAACCGGCGACCATAACTGAATTTCTTAAGCACGCGGACAGGTTTATAGCTATGGAGGAAGAGATCAACCAAAAGGGTGAGGGCGCACCCGAGAAGAGGAAAAGGGAAGGAGAGCCTCCCAGCCAAGGGGACAACCGAAAGAAAAAAGATGCAGCTCGGGGAGTAAAGTCGGGTCAGTCGTTCCGAGCTCCAGTAGCGGACCAAACTGACTACACCCCACTAAATGCAAAGCGGGCCGAAATCCTGATGGCGATTAAGGATGCCCCGTATGTGAAGTGGCCACCCCGCTTGGGGGGGAATCCCAATGAAAGAAATAAGAATATGTACTGTTGTTTTCATAGAGATCACAGTCATAGTACCGAAAATTGTAAAAATCTCCGCGATGAGATTGAAGAGCTCATCCGTCACAGATACCTAAGGAAATTTGTACAAAATAATAATAATAGCAATAAAACAGGTCGGCAAGGGGAGCACGGTAAGGATGCTCCCGAGTCTAGTAGCAAGCCGGCCGAACAATCACAGAGGCAGCCTCCGGAAGAGAGGCCGGTTCGAGGCACCATCCACATGATAGTGGGAGGTTCGATCGTCGCGGGTTGTACTTCAGCAGCAGCCCGGACATCAGTTCGTGAAGCCGCCCGAGAAGAACAGAATCCTCCGAAGCGGCCAAGGACAGAAGAGCCAATTTTCTTCATAGAAGATGATGCGCGAGGGGTCCACTACCCCCACGATGACGCACTCGTAATAAAGGAAAGAGTCAATGACTTCGAGGTCAGGCGCGTACACGTTGACTCGGGCAGCTCGGCCGACATCATCTTCAAAGCTGCGTTCGACCAGCTTCAGTTGTAGAGAAGCGACCCGAAACCTGTGGACACTCCTTTGCTGGGCTTCAGTGGAGAAGAAGTCTGGCCCCTTGGGAAAATAACAGTACATGTGGAAGTCGGCACATGGCCTTGCATAGTTAGATTCAAACACGACTTCCTGGTGGTCGCTNCACGACTTCCTGGTGGTCGCTACCCCCTCCCCATACAATGCCATAATAGGCCAGCCGATCACCCATGTCCTACAGGAGGTGGTTTCCACCTATCATTTGGCTATGAAGTTCCCAACAGACTTCAGTGTGGGGGTAGCGTGGGGCGACCAGTTCGAGTCCTGCAAGTGCTATGTCGCCGCTCTGAAGGGAAAGACCAAGGTGGCCGACGACCTCGAACTGGAGCGGCCTACGGAGCAAGGCGAAGGACGAGTCGCACCCACGGAAGAAACAGTCGCAGTCCTGACCTCAGCAGCAGACCCTGCTCAGACGCTTCAGATCGGCGCTTCCGTCCAAGAACCTCTACGATCCGAACTAGTAAGCTTCTTACTTCAAAATTTAGATATTTTTGCATGGTCCGCGGCAGAGATGCTCGGTATAGACCCCGGCCTTATAACTCACAAGCTGAATACTGATCCTGTAGTTAGGTCCGTTAGACAGAAGAAACGCAACCTAAGCCCCGGAGCGATGGAAAGCGGTCGACGAGGATGTCGAGAAGCTCCTCGCAGCTGACTTCATAAGAGAAGACCACTACCCTAGTTGGGTAGCCAACCTCATCCTGGTAAAGAAGGCCAACGGCAAGTGGCGCATGTGCGTCAACTACACCGACCTAACCGGGCTTGCCCAAAAGACTGCTTCCCGCTCCCCAGAATTGACCGCTCGGTGGACGTGGCCTCAGGGCACGAGTTGCGAAGTTTCTTGGATGCCTATTCTGGCTATAACCAAATCAAGATGGACCCAGCAGACGAAGAAAAGACTGCCTTCATCACAGAGTTCGGTCTATACTGTTACAAGGTTATGCCCTTCGGGTTTGAAAAACGCAGGGGCAACCTTTCAAAGACTTGTAAATAAGTTGTTTGCGCCATTAATTGGCAAAAAAGTAGAATGCTATGTAGACGACATGGTCATCAAAACTCAATTTTCACATGAATTAATACAAGACTTGCATTCTGTTTTTGAAATTTTTCGTAAATTTAATATTAGACTGACCCAAACAAGTGTGTATTTAGTGTGACCTCGGGCGAGTTCTTAGGATACATCGTTAACCGGCGCGACAATGAGGCCAACCAGGACAAAATTAAGGCCATCTTAGATGTGAGACCACCCCGGAAGTTGAAGGAGGTTCAGAGGTTGAATGGCCGCATAGCCGCCCTGAGCCGCTTCATGTCCAAATCGGCGGACCACTGTCTGTCGTTCTTTAAGGCAATCAAGAGCAAAGGGTTCGAATGGACCCAAGACTGCCAGCTCGCATTTGACGAGCTCAAGAAATAGCTCGCTATTGTGCCAATCTTAACCCGGCCCGAGGAGGGCGATATTTTAGAACTGTACCTCTCGGCAAGCAACGAAGTGGTAAGTTCGGTACTAATAAAAGAAGTAGATCGGGTTCAATGACCCATCTATTATGTTAGTAAAGTATTGCAGGGAGCAGAGACGAGATACCCAGAGATAGAAAAGCTAGCATACGCACTAGTAATTGTAGCTCGGAAGCTCCGCCCGTACTTCCAGGCTCACACTGTTATCGTTCTCACCGACAAGCTTCTGAGGCAAGTCTTACTTAAGCCCGAGGTCTCTGGTCGGTTGACGAAGTGGGCCGTTGAGCTCAGCGAGTACGACCTCCAGTATAAGTCGCGAACTTCCATTAAGGCCCAAGCCATAGTAGATTTCATAGCCGAGTGCACATTCAGCTCCGAAATCCCCAGGCTAGTTGAGCACGAGGCTCCCAGCTCGGGTAAGCCCGAAGCCCCCAAGCTGGTCGAGTCTGAGCCCCGTGAGGTAGCAGCCAGTGTGGCATCTCTCCTAGTTCGACCAAGCGCGAGCTGGGATGAGGAGCCCTGGATCCTTCATGTAGATAGCTCCTCAAACCAACAGGGCAGCGGAGCCAAAATAGTTCTACACGGCCCAAGTGGCACGAAACTGGAGTACGCGCTACGCTTTGAGTTCGCAGCATCTAACAATGAAGCGGAGTACGAGGCGTTGATAGTTGGACTAGCTCTAGCTAGAGAAGTAAAAGCAAAGCACATCGTTATCTGCAGCGACTCGCAGCTCGTGGTCAACCAGGTCACCGGCAAGTACGAAGCTCGCGAGCCAACCATGATCGCCTACTTAGCCAAAGTCAGAGAGGCCCTTCTCATCTTCCAGTCACACTTTATCAGGCAAATCCCAAGGTCGAAAAACACTGAGGCTGATGCCCTATCCAGATTAGCCAGTGCTAGCGACATCACCATGAGAACCGTGTACATAGAGGACTTGCCTCGGCCTAGCATTCTCGAGGGGGCAGAGGAGGTCGCTCCCGTCGTTCAAGCAGAGCCGATCTGGATTAACCCGCTCGCGAGCTTCTTGCTACATGGGACCCTCCCTGCAGATCGCAATGCAGCCAGAAGGGTGTAGCGCCACGCAGGCAAATACGTTATGATAGACAAACGGTTATACCGGAGATCTTACACGCTCCTCTACCTGCGTTGCTTGCGACCTACCGAAGCCGAGCTCATACTCCGTGACACTCATGAGGGATTGTGCGGCGGACACTTGGAGGGCAGGGCCCTCACCTAGAAGGCACTTCGACAGGGGTATTATTGGCCAACAATGAAAGTAGACGCCATCGAGCTCGTTAGGAAATGTGACAAATGCCAGAGGCATGCCAATATTCACCACCAACCCGCTGCCAACCTCAAGTATGTCACCAGCCCGTGGCCCTTTGCAAAATGGGGCATCGATCTACACGGGCCATTCCCGCCAGCAATAGGTGGGAGGAAGTTCTTACTAGTAGCAGTGGACTATTTCACCAAATGGGGCATCGTATGCCGCTTCGGGTTACCTCGGGTATTGATTTATGACAACGGCAAGCAGTTCGAGGACATCAAATTCCAAGACTGGTGCCAAGACATGGGAATCCGACAGAATTTTACTTCAATCGCACACCCTCAAGCAAACGGTCAGGCAGAAGTCATGAACAGAGCCATCCTCCGTGGACTGAAGGCACGGCTGGACCGAGCTAAAGGGTTGTGGGCAGATGAGCTACCCAGCGTTCTATGGGTCTACCGGACCACGGAGAAGACCACCACGAGAGAAACACCCTTCAACCTCACCTACGGCACCGAAGCAGTCATCCCCGTAGAGATCGAAGTCCCTACGCTGCGACTAGAAGCATACAGTGACCAGACGAATGAAGATGAGCTCCGTACCAACCTCGATCTGCTCGACGAAGTGAGGGACCTCACGTACATTAGGACCGCAGCCTACCAGCAGAGAGTAGCTCGGTACTATAACGCCATGGTCAAGAAGCGGAACCTCCGCGTTTGCGACCTGGTTCTTCGTAAGGTTATGGTACCTAAGCCCGGCGCTGGCAAGCTTGGGTATAACTGGGAAGGTCCTTACCGAGTGAAACGAGTACTCGGGGAAGGAACGTATGAGCTCGAGACCCTCGAAGGGAAACAAGTACCTCGGGCATTGAATATTGTCAACTTAAGACAATACTATTTGTAACAACTGAGTAGGGCACGAGCCACTCCTAGAGCCTAAGGGCCAAAATGTCGAGCTAACATGATCTCGGCGCAACGAAACCCAACTGCCTCTATGGCATGGGCAAACTCTAGGAGAACGGATTATAAGCCGCTCCTCCAGCTTAAGGGCTAAAAAGCCGAGTTAACAAAAGACTTCGGCGCCATAGTACCTGCAATGCCTAAGGCATAGGCAGTTCGGGCAAGAACCTTGCGACAGATAGCCTACCCCGGCATGAAACAAATTGAACCCGTAAAGGACAACTAATGTCAACTTAACCCAGGTGCAGACAGGTCGGGCATGTACCCTACTATGCCGCTCACCTCGGGGTACACAAGGCTACCCCTACTAACAGTTCGGGACCACGATAGTTGAGGAACCCACACTTCGGGTAATCAGCCTAGTAGCCTAACAGTTCAGAGTAAGACAACCACTTCGGCAAGTAAAAGAAAATTGCACAAGTGTTTGGCAAAGCGAATTTTTCACTATGAAGATTTCAATACAAAGCTTCTGTTACAAGAGAAAGAGAAAGAGAAGAATAAGCCTATAAATACAAGGACCGAGCTATTTCGGAGGCTCGTCGTCTTTTCCAGGGACTCCCTCGGGGGCAGTAACGGGACCAGCATCCTCTGCTTCATTATCAGCGCCTTCGTCTTCAGAATCTGGATCATTCGCCGACTGACGCACTACGTCATCAGTGATCCGGGAAGTAGTGATGGCGCTGGTATCCAGATTGGGGTAGAGGTGCCTGATCAGCCACCGGCTGAGCTTGAAGCCCTTGCAGTAAGCCTCAGTCATCACATCATCAAACTTCGACGACTGGACATAATCAATGACAGCCTGCACTTTGGTCTCCTCGAGGGCGTCCTCAAAAATCACCGTCTTCTCCTTGATGTCAGCTCGAAGGTACTCCACCTCTTGCTCTAACTTTCCTTTGGCCTTTTTAAGGCCCTGCAACTCAAGCTTCAGGGCGTCCCAGTCTGCCCTAAGTTTATCCCGATCCGCCCTGAGGCTGTCCCGGTCTGCCTTGAGACTGTCTATCTCCAGCTTCAGTGCTTCCTGACTGACCTTGAAACTGTTCACTTCGGCCCTCAATCTATCCTTGTCTCGGGCCAACTCGTTCTTCTCCGCCAACAGCACCTCAATAAAGCTTTTATGAGCTGAGGCGTCGTTCTGAAGGCGGTGGACCTGACCCCGTGCTGCCCTCGGTTCAGTATGGGCTTCACGGGATGACTTCTCGGCTTCCAGAGCCCGTCTCAGGTGCCGGTCAGGCTGGAAGGTCAAAGCACACACGATGGAATTCAGCTACAAGAAGGCAAGACCAGTCAATCAAAAAAAAAAGAAAAAGAAAAGAGAAGGGGAGGATCTTTCGCAGGGAACTCACCACCATAGTATGAGAAGTAGCCCGGGCACCGAGCTGACCAGGACTGAGATTATCCCATTCTGCGACCTCCTCCGGGTACATGGCCTCCTTGCTCTTCTGGAGACCACACCGGGGGTTCAGAATGCTTTCACCCCTGGCTCTCCGAGCTAGACGCCGTCATCTCCGCCGCATGGGCAGACTCCTCGGAAGCTTCGGCAGCAGCATCAGCAGGACAGGCCCTGGCAGTTGTCTCCGCAGGGCGTACCCCAAAGGTAGCTCCCATATCACCCCCGGCGATGGTCTCGGTAGGCTCCGCCGTGGGCTTTGCCGCCACCTCGGGGGCCTGAGGCACCGTGTCCTCCTCCAAGTTGATGACGGGGGAGCTCGGGCTCCGGAGCCGGGGCTTGTGAAGGTTGAGCCTCGGCAGAGGCCTGCGGAGATTCAACGCGAGCCTTCTTGGCCACGCGCTTCTTCCTCTTCATCTGACAGAAGAGTCTTTGACCGTCAATCTTCTCTACCTCCATGGGACCTGCAGTGAAGCTCGGCGTTAGTAACCCCGAAGTAAATACATGAACAGAAAAGCCGAAGTGAAGAAAAACCTACCCAGGCTCAAGCCAGCCTGGATGAGCTTATCCTCGGATGTGAAGTCTTTGTAATTCAACCCGAGCTGAGCCAGCGACTAGAGTGCCTTCTTGGTCTTCCCGTCTAGGATGACATCGGGGTCTTGAACAGCCACCCTCCAGTCAGTAGGGAAGGGCCACCCCGTGCTGCTCCGAACTACGAAGTAGTCCCGCTTCCAGGCCGGGACTTTGCTTTGGAGCTTGTGCATAAGTTTGAAACCCAGGCAAGGAGACAGGTAATAAGACAGTCTGTGCCTGGGGAGAGTGCCCGAAGCACTCTTCTTTATTGCCAAGATTGTACTAAGAATGTCTAGGTCGATGGAGAGAGAATGATCAAAGCAAAGAGAAATGGACCCAACCACATTCCGTATGGAGTTCGGGTGAAGTTGGTCCAAAGTGATGTTAAAGTGCACCAGCACCTCAACAATCAGGGGGTGGAGAGGAAGTCGGAGTCCGGCTATCAATTGCTCCCTGAAGACCACGATCTCGTCAGGACCGTGCTCCCATGGGAAGTTGCCAGTAGGAAGGCTGTATGAATATTGCCCAGGGAGATTAAACCTCTGTATGAGGTCCTGGAGCCTCTCCGGGATCATGATGGAAGGGCCGAACTGATCTCGCACCTGACCTCGGTGGGAGGTGGATGCTAGACGACCCGAAGCCACACGCACATCGGACGGCTGGGCGGCAGAGGAGCTACCCTGAGCCGAGGTACCCACCTCGGGCTCGTCGATGAGACTATCTACATCTACGCTAGATGACATTATGAGACAGAAGGGAAAGAATGCTCGGAAAAGAAAGAAGAGCTCGGGGACTCACCACAAGAAACGCAAACTGACTAGAGGAACGAACCGAGCTAGAAGACCCGAGCCAGGAACCTCAGATGCGAGCTCAACTTTGATGCTAGAGACTTTGTGGTGAAGAAATGGCCAAGGGTCCCCCACTATTTATAGCTGCTGTGCCCGAGCATCAACGGTCGCGACCAAGACGATCCAACGGCTCTTAGAAAAACCGGCTATGGGTTCATTGAGGCGAAATCAGTTTAGCGCATTTTTTCGCGTCCGTGAAGTCCAAACCGCGTGACGTCCGCGTGTAAGTTGAATGCGACCCGGAAACTAGACTGGTCCAGCTGGACGGAACGCGTGACGAAGCGGCATAAGTGCTGAAGCCAAATCCACTCGGCGCGACATGAACTCCCCGCGCTAGGTCAACAAGGCCAGCACAAGGAGTGGGGGGCAATTCATGGAGGGTGATTTGGCCCGACCTCATGGCATGGGTACACGTATGCGTGACCTTGCTCAAATGGTGACTCAGCGCGACAACACAGTAGGCGCAGTCACAACTCGGAGGGAAGGTCCCACCGAGTTCAGCTCGGCAACTCGGTGGAACAGACTACTCGCCGGGACCCACCTGGCTTGCACCACCACCCCAGGGGCTAAAGCACCCCGAGCTACCTCCAAGCTCGGGGTCCCTTGACCTTTCCTGATACCCGAGCTCCTCCCAGTGGATCTCGAGCCACCCCTAGACAGGAACACACCGATCCGCCTATAGGCGTCCCGAGGTGAAGACACCTCGGGCCAGACAGCTCGGCTTAGTTTGCCCCAGGCAGCTCGCCGTTTACGAGATAGCCCGACACAGGGTATCTCGTGGAAGGGTAGTTCGGAATATCGTAGGAAGACCTCCTGCCCGACCACCATACTCGACAAATCTGGAGGCAGCAGCCATATCCCTCATCAGACAGCGTTGTGCCCGCCATCTTCAGAAGGTGCTTTACACCTGATAGGCACGTACCCTGCAGCGACGGCCCCGCGCGTGCCACCTCAGCTCTGCCTGTAACGGTTGTGGTAGGCTGATAGTGGTGGTTATACTTGCCCTGTCAGAGGCCAGTGGGCCGAATGTAATGGATTTCTGCTACAAGGAGTTTAATATCAAGGAGGACAGGTATGATCAGGATCATCTTCTACACTCGCGCTATCTGCACTCTTAGCCCTTGTCTTCTCCTACAGAGTACTAACTTAAGCATCGGAGTGTTCCCGCCGAGTAAACCCCCTGGGGATTCTTCTTCTTCTCCACCTCAGGTATCTTCTAGGAGCCACGTGAGTGCCAGCTAGGAGTGACCGGATCGCGCTACATCACTAACCAAGTCAATTTAGTTGGCCAAGTAACCTACGGCCAGACCGAAACAACTCATGAACACTCATAATTTTAGCTAAATTAATAGTCTTATCTCCGATAAATAACTATAGTTTAATCTCCAACAATTATTGAAAATTTATAACGAAAATACACAATTATTAGAAATATATTGATAATGAAAAAAATACAATAATTACAAAAATAAAATAAGTACTAAAAATATATTAACTTAGTCAATAAATAGTATAATATCAAATAAAAGTTTAATCTCTACTAAACATTAATTAATCATTAAGTTATAACAAAAATACAATAAATACAAATAAGTACAATAAATTAAATTTAAAAAATTCAATAATAGTAGTTTAATCTCCAATAATTATTGAAAGTTTTCTGTTAATTAACAAAACAAAATAAATTTATACATAATCATTGAAAATACATTTATCACAAAAAACAATAAATAATTACTGAAATACAATAAATATTAATTTTAGTATATATAATTATATATAATTATATAGTTATATAATTAAAATTATTATTAATAAATATTATTTCTTTTGAAAGTTATTTTCTCGAATTATTACTTGATATAAGTGAAATTAGTTATTTACAATATTATGTAAAAATATAAAATTATTATTAATTTCAATATTATGTTATAATTATTTTTATACTTTTCAGAATTTTTTAAATTCATTACATAATTTCTTTACTTTAACTATTTAAAATCTAGTTATGTTAAATTTTTTGCTATTTAAAATATATAGTTATTTAAATACTTAAATAATATGTAAAATATTAATTCTTTATTGAATTTAATTATCCATAAAATCATGATTTATACTATTATTACATAATTTCATTATTAATTTTGCAATATATTAGATTCTTATTAATTTAAATAATATGTTATAATTATTTTTCTACTTTGAAGAAATTTTTAAATTTATTACATAATTCCATTATTTTAACTATTTAAAATACAGTTATGATAAATATTTAATTAATCTATAAAATATTTAAAATTTTTTTTTATTTTAATTTTATTTATTTAAATTGATAATCCATAAAAAACATAATTTAAATTGTTAGTACATAATTTTGTGATATATTTTATAAAAATATAAAATTATTTTTTGTGTTTTTAATAAATATTTTAACGTTATTATATAATTTTGTTAAAATATTTAAATAATTCTTAATTTTTTATTAATCCAAACTTTCTTTAGATAGATATAGATAAAAAGTAGGGGAGAGGATAAATAGGAATTAGAGATAATTTTGGAGAAAGTGGGGGATAGTGGGGGGGTAGTTTAGTAGAAATTTTAAGAGAAGAGATTATTTAGGTTTTGGGAAAGTACATCTCATTGGTTGTTTCATAAATGACATGGAATAAAAAAAATAAAAAATTCAAAAAAGGAGAAAATTTCTTCGCTACCTTGTTTTAATATATATATATATATATAGATTTCGAGAAGAAAAAATCTCGGGCAAGAAAAATCTCCATTGCAACAATTGTGCTAATTACTAGAAAAATAAATAAATTGATGTTGTATGACTGTCACCAAAAAAGGAAATAACAAACAGAAGTTTGTTTCGATGAGAGGAAAAAAATACTCATTATTAAATCTTGTTCATTTTTTAAAATGCTATTTAGGTATCTAAGGCCCTGTTTGGCGTGTCCTTTCATATGGGCTGTCGGATTTTTAGAAGCTTGGCAGTTCGCGTTTTGGTCTTTTCTAGTTTGGTTGGGAAAAGATCTAGCCGCCGAAAGCCATAGCCCTGAAAAGACACAGGAAGCTCATTTTGCACTATTTTCGGGAAGCTCCAAATTGAGCTTTTTGCCTTTTTTCAACTCGTCTTTGCACGAAAAGACGCATGAATAGACGCGCCTTTAACCAAATAGTCTTTAAGCTGTTAAGATTTTGATGCAAAAACTCACATCGTCTTTTGACTACCAGAGGTTCCAGAAGATCTTTCAAAAAAGACTTGCCAAATGACCCCAAAATTTACTTAAAAAATGTTCCTCATATATATGAGATATCGTGCCCCCTAAAAAAGAGATATGGCCCCTCATAAAGATTAAGGAACATCATCGTCTAGGCATGCGGATGAATCATGGTATCATCATATTTATTGGGAAGCTAATCACGCGACAAATTGGTTAATTCATGAAGTAGTTGATGATCGATCTTTATCTATTAATGAGCTTCCCAAAGACTTAGTTCATTTGTTTTTCTGATGCTTAGAGGCATGCTACCCCTTTGGTTTTGTTATTGACATGCTACCCCCTCTAGAATCGTTTCCAGAGACTTGGTTCATTTGTTAGATCCTTCCTTTTTATCAAAATATAAAGAAATAACTTAAAAAATGGGATCTGTCATTTGTTAATGATTCAATTAGATTGGATATGATATCCATCATTTTCCAAGTGTTTTCAACTTGAAATGAGATCTGAAATAATGAATTGGTGTAAAACACTTGTGGGTTGATGGATGAGCCTTGTACCATTGCAACAGGTGCAGAACAGTTGTTTCATCATAAACTTGTGTCCAGGTTTCAATACAGAAAACTGATATTTATGAGAATCACTACATTAAGAAGGGTCAAAGAAATAGAATTTAAAGAAAGAGAAACAAGCTAAGATATTTATGTCTGTTTTTTAATTATTGTATATTTTATTTCTACAATTTCCTTTTTATTTGTATTTTCTATTTTTACATGTTCTCTGAATTTTTCTATACTTTTATTGTTTTTCTATAATTCTTGTATAAACATGCATGCATTAAAAGTTGAAGTCTTTGAAACTGCATTCAAATGAACATAAACATAGCAAAATCTTCAATATGATGGCATTGATGGCTGAAGGCATGTTTTGAGTTCAAAAGATCAAGATAAGCATCTATTAATGGTTGAAGGACTTCATGGACGAACTGCTTAGACCATTGACAAACTGCATTGTTCTTTTTGGGGCTGCGGCTTTCAGCAATTATATCTTTTCCCAACCAAATAGGAAAAGATCAAAATGCAAACTACCAGGCTTCTAAAAAGCCAAAAGACGTGCCAAATGGACCAGGTTTAGATGCTTTGATTTCTAAAAATAGAGTAAAGGTGTTAATGGACCAGGTTTGGGTTGGACTGTCTGAATCAAGACCAATAAAATATTCAATTGGACCAGTCCAAACTTAACAGTCCAGAGTATTAATTTATTGGATTGGATTGGACCTGGCCCATTAATTTGTAATGGATTTATATGGGCAGTCAAGTATCTGATTAATTGACATAAGATAAGAGTATTACGAGTGTGCCTATGAAACAAGGTTTGGGTTCGACCCAATCTAAATTAACACCAATTTGAAGTCCAGACATTCAATTAAACCAACCCAATATGGTAGAACCATTTATAACGGATTCATACCGGATCGGATTGGATTGGACCAATATCCGGTGCATTGGCAGCCCGAGGGGGAAAATGAGATTGATTACTTTGTGAAAATGTCAAGCAAATCCATCAAAATATTAGCAGAGAAAAACCATACATAAGGAAATATACAAAAATAAACAGCTTCCGATTAATAATAAAAAATGAAAACTATTGTCAAAAATAAAAAAAATCATCAAATATCAACAGGCCTTCCTTTACATAAACGAATTTGAGGCCAACCAAGACAACATCATCCCTCTTCTCTGACGAGGCAAATCAAGATGAAACAAAAGAGAAATTCTGATTATTCTGTTCACCTGCATTTGGGTCATCTTCTCAATGTTCTCAACTCAATGGCCAAGGCGAGAAGAACTAGAAACAGAAGTACTCTTTTCCACCCCGGAAGATGTGAACATGAATTTCAATTTTAGCCACAAGCTCAAAGACACAGACATCACCTTCCTTTATCGTGCTATCACGTACAAACTTTCGCCACCCTGAACCAAAAAAATGCCTTTTCGAATGTTGAACCAATTCCACAATCCAAGCTCCATTTGAAGTCCGAAGAATGATTCCATTTTCGTCGTGAGGTAAATGCTCCCTAGCAAAGCAACCAGCAATTGGCTGCATGCATAACTGGTATCCAGTTAGTACATACAAATTCATTGGGAGAAGAAAAGCAATAAAAGAGTTAACAAGGAAGCAAAAAAGATGAACAAATGTATTATATATCTCACTCAATTATAAACTGAGGCTGCATTATATATCCCCCCAACACCTCCTTATATAACAAATGTATTATCTCACTTTATGGATAAACAAAAATAAATCAGTAAATTGCATTATTACAAGCGTGGAACTATTGTATATAGCATCATGATTTTGAAAACCGGATTGGACCAGATGGTTGGACCAGTTGATCTGGAAATCGGTCAGACAACCGGTTCCATTCCACCTTAAAACCATTCTTGGGCCAAAAACCATTGATTTAACTAATGACCCGTTGACCTGGTCAGTCGAACCATCAACCCATTAACTCGAACAACGGTTTTAACCGTTTTTTAATTTTAATTAATTTTTAAGTTAGAACAGACCATCTGTTCAAACCGGACAGTCGGACCATTCGACATGAGAACCTGTCCCCAAAACGGTTATGTGTTCGGTCTGGTTTTTAAAACCTTGCATAGCACTCCGAGGAAAGTTAGGTGCTCTAGTTACCCAAGTATTGTGGGAGGGAACAGAGGAAAGTTCGGGTCCAAAATAGCCACTGAATTTTCCCTGTAATTAATTAAATTTCAGCAGTATGGGTGGACCTATCCTTATCCAAGCTTCAAGAACTGTTCAACCTAATCCTTTGGAATTTGAGATGCCACTGATAGTACTGGTATTGCCCCGTCAAGACTCCTTTGTGAATTGATGATTACTTGGTGAAGCTAGATGGATAAACCAGGTTTTTACTATGAACCCTTCATCAAGATAATACATAACTAAATAGAAGTATATATAGATGATTAAACAAGTTAAAAGAAGCTACAAAGATTACACAGCAAACTCACCAGACTATCTTTCTTGCATACATAGGTTGATTTCATAAATTTCGCAAAATAAGGAAATCCAGAGGTAAAAGACTTGAGTGCCTTGAAAAGTTCTTTTCGTTCTTTTTCAGTGGTGAACCTCCTTGAAAAACAGCATTGACGATGTAAAATCCCCATCTCCTTCCATTTTTTGCCCTTCATCATCTCCCTTCCAAGTTTTGAAGGTTTGCTTTGTTTCTCAGATGGAAGACGTTCGTCTGTGCATGTCACCGCAAACCATGGTTTAAACACTCAATAGAATGACCCATACTCTTATGATAAACACATGAAAACACCTCTAAGATTGTAATTAATTAAGATAAATTGATCATTGTACAACTATCAGCTATTAGTATGCAGAAATCCATGAAAACAAGCATTAATACCTGGTTCATGTTCACAAGCATTTGTCTGAGATAAATACATCAAACGACTAGAATTTCTCGGTGCTCTACCACCTTCCTTTCTCTTACTGGACAAGGGAGCGGATTCCTTTCTTTCACTTGTTCGAGTTGCATCTTTTCTTCCACAGAACCTCTTATCAAAAGCGTTTTCATCGTCGTTTTTACTCTCGAAATTTTCTTGAGCGGCTTGAGGAGGGTCATCGTCCACTCTCTTTCTCTTCAGCGCAGCAGCTTCAAAGGGACTCGGTGAAGAGGCACCCAGGACGTCTGTTGTCTTCTCTTCACCTGTCTTCTTCTTCTCCTCACGTTCTGCAAAGGAGTTGTTGTCTTTGCCGAGGTTGGATTTGACATCAAATGCAACTTCTTTCTCGCATGCACTTCGATCAAATACTTGCACAGAGAAATGGAGATTACCATCGTATCTGAAAACAAGGAAGTCTCCAACTTGGATCAAGTGGTCTTTCAGAAAAGCTTTCCAACCATCTTCGAGAAATAGACCATCTGGATTGCTGATCAAGTTTGCGTGCCACGAATTTCCACTAGGACCTTTTAACCAAACAGCTCCTGATGCTTGACCCTTCATGTGTTTCAGAAAGGCCAATGGGATTTTCTGCAGTGGAAAGAACTGGTTCATCAGGCTATCATCAATAAAGCAGCAACAAAAACATTGATGCCATTTCCATTTCAAGAGATTCTTAGCAAACAAAATAGAAGATGAAACAAAACCCAAAAAATTACCAGACGTTCAGAGCTGAGCTCGGGTAAGAAAACCTTAAAAAAGCAAGGTCGTCTCCCTGTCTCGGAACATACCCTGACACTTTCCGCCATTCCTGAGCTTCTATCTGATTTTTCTTAAGTTGGGTTAATGTTGGAGAAACCCATTTATATCTTGTTTGTTATCGAAACTTGAAAGAGATGTCGGTCAAGTACAAAATCCAAGTGAGAGATTTGGGGATGAAAAAACCCATCAACTTATTGCTCCTTAGATGAATACTTGAGATCTTCCTTTTCCGTTTTTTCTGTTGTTTTTTGGCGGGAATCCGAATCAGTTCCTCGTAAAGCGCGCCTCACACCGAGAACATCTCCTGTATCTGTACTTATTATTCATGGGAGATGTTTCCGATACACGTAAGGATGTGACTGTGAGGTCGGTGTGAGACCCCGAGAGCTGTGATAGAAGGTAAGGAGCAGATCCAGACAGAGAGACTCGAGCGCTGCAATAGAAGGTAAACAATTTCGGAAGTTTGTTAATTTCGATTGCTATTAAAGACTTGAAACTTGCGATCAGTTCAGTGTACCCGCCTTATTATAAGGAAAACAATCATACCACTGATCTTATCTCAGATTTTAGTGCCCTAGGCTTTTGTGCAGAGCAGCGTGCGATGGGACCTAGAACCTGTGTTTTACTAACCCTTCTGGTTCTGGCAAAATACAAATTGTTGGATTGGAACCTGGAGTTAAGGAGACTAAACAGGAATAGGCTTTTCTTATGATCTATCGTTTGTTCATTGATATTTATTCGTCAGAGGCCTGCAACCTTTTCATTTATCAAAAAAAGACAAAAAAGGCTATGGGGATAAGCTTAAAATTTATGTAACTAATTGTGCGTGCAGGTAATTTGTTGGTAATTGTGAATAAGCCTTTTATGTGGAGAATTAGAAAAGGTTGAAGGAGTTGTTTTGTATCTTCTGATGATAAAGTGGAAAGTGGAAATACCTTTCAGACAATCTCATGGGTGAAGGAGTTACATTGGAAGTTTAATGCCCTTATGGACCAAAGTTCATTGTTTTTGAAAATCATTTGAACCTTAAATGTGAAAGAGTATGAATGGGTGAATTGACCTAACCAAAATTTGGGTAGGCTCTCATTTTTATATTGAATGAATAATATTTACAATTATGGAAATCTACCATTTAATTAACAGGAAAGGAGGAAAGATATCTCATAAAATATATATGAAAATTGGTCATATCATGTCAGTAGCCCTCTCCTTCCTTCAAACCCCTCTTTCTAATTTTCTGTTTTTTTTGAATTTTTTATTTTCTTAGTTCTACATAATTATCCATTAAACCAATAAGGAAATTACATATGCTTAAATATTTTTAACAATCATAAAACTTTTTTAATGTTTATCCAAGAGGCACCACTTTCCCCCCACATCCTCCTAAATTGTCTATAATTCCTAATTATCTCTAACTCCTATTTATCTCTTCAATTATCTCTAATTTAGTACCTAAACTATCTCTAATTCCTATTTATCCTCGCCCCCACTTTTTATCTATATATATCTAAAGAAAGTTTCAATTAAAAAAATTCAGAACTATTTAAATGTTATAACGAAATTATATACTAAATTTAAAATATTTATTCAAAACATAAAAAATTAACAGATTTAATGATATTCATATTATTAATAATTCAATACTTTTACAAAATTCATCATGAAATTATGTAGTAACAATATAAATTATAATTTTATGAATTATTCAATTTAAATGTTATTCCAATAATAAAAATTTAACATTAAAAAATAGAACATTATTTAAATATTTCAATAACTAAAAATCTTAAAAAACATTAAAAATAGCTAAATAATATAACAAAATATTTAATATTACGTAATAACATTAAAATAAATAAAATTAAAATAATCAATAGTATTAAATATTTTACATATTATTTAAATATTTAATTAACAAAATATTTAACACAAAAAAATTTTAACTAGTTAAAATAACGAAATTATGTAATAAATTTAAAAAACAATTCTTAAAAGTAGAAAAATAATTATAATAGAATTCATAATATTCATATTAATAATAATTTAATATTTTACAAAATTAATAACAAATTATGTAATAATAGTACGTTTATAATTTTATGGATTATTAAATTCAATAAATAATTA
>NW_010729187.1:1431755-1461621 GCF_000365185.1 Nelumbo nucifera
ACGCCAATATTCACCACCAACCTGCTGCTGACCTCAAGTATCTCACCAGCCCGTGGCCTTTCGCACAATGGGGCATTGACATACTCAAACCGTTCCCGCCAGCAACAGGCCAGAGGAAATTCTTAGTAGTAGTAGTGGATTACTTCACCAAGTGGGTAGAAGCCGAACCTCTTATAAAAATCACAGCCCGGAACGTCCAAAACTTCTTTTGGAAGAACATTGTATGTCGCTTCGGGCTACCTCGGGTACTGATCTCTGACAACGGCAAACAGTTCAAGGACATCAAATTCCATAACTGGTGTCAAGACATGGGAATCCGATAGAATTTTACTTTAGTCGCACACCCTAAAGAAAACGGTCAAGCAGAAGTCACAAACAGATCCATCCTCCACGGACTGAAGGCACGTTTGGACGGAGCTAAAGGACTGTGGGCAGACGAGCTGCCTAGTGTTCTATGGGCTTACCCAACCACGGAGAAAACCGCCATAGGAGAGACCCCCTTCAACCTCACCTACGACATCGAAGCAATTATCCCGGCAGAAATCGAAGTACCTGCGTTGCGACTGGAAGCATACAATGATAAGATGAATGAGGACGAGCTACGTACCAACCTCGATCTCCTTGACGAAGTAAGGGACCTCGCGTACATCAGGACTGCAACATACTAGCAGAGAATAGCTCGGTACTATAACGCCAGGGTCAAGAAGCGGAACCTCCACGTCGGCGACCTGGTCCTGCGTAAAGTTATGGTACCTGAGCCCAACGCTGGCAAGACCGGGTCCAACTGGGAAGAACCTTACCGAGTGAAACGAGTGCTCGGGGAAGGAACATACGAGCTCGAAACCCTCGAAGGGAAACAAGTACCTCGGGCATGGAATATTGTCAACTTAAGACAATACTATCTATAACAACTGAGTAGGCTACGAGCCACTCCCCAAGCCTAAGGACCAAAGTGTCGAGCTAACATGGTCTCGGCACTATAAGACCCTGTTGCCTCTTCGGCACAGAAGGACTCTAAGAGAATGGATTATAAGCCTCTCCTCCAGCCTAAGGGCTAAAACGCCGAGCTAATAAAGGACCTCGGCACCATATAAAACCTAGTCGCCTCATCGGCATAGGCTAAGTACTTGCAATGCCTAAGGCGCAGGTAGTTCGGGCACGAACCTTGTGACGTGTAGCCCGCCTCGGCATGCAACAAGTTGAACCCGTTAAGGATAACTGATGTCAACTTAACTTGGGTGCAGACAGGTCGGGCATGTACCCTACTATGTCACTCACCTCGGTGTACATAAGGCTACCCCTACTAAGTATTGGAATATAGTTCGGGATTACGACAGTTGAGGAACCCTCACTTTGGGTAATTAGCCTGATAGCCTAACAGTTAAGAACAAAACAACCACTTCAGCAAGTAAAAGAAAATTGCACAAGTGTTTGGCAAAGTGAATTTCTCATTATGAAAATTTCATTACAAAAGTTTTGTTACAAGAAAAAGAAAAAAGAGAAAACTAAGCTTGCAAATACAAGGACCGAGCTATTTTGGAGGCTCGTTGTCTCTGCCAGGGACCTCTTCGGGGGCAGTAACCAGGCCAGCAGCCTCTGCTTCATTGTCGGCGCCTTCGTCCTCAGAGTCCGGATCATCCGCCGACTAACGCACTATGTCATCGGTGATCCGGGAAGTGGTGATAGCGCTTGTGTCCAGATCGGGGTAGAGGTGCCTGATCAGCCACCGACTGAGCTTGAAGCCCTTGCGGTAGGCCTCGGTCATCACGTCGTCAAACTTCGACGACTGGACATAATCAATAACAGCCTGCACCTTGGTCTCCTGGAGGGAGTCCTCAAAGATTTTTGTCTTCTCCTTGATGTCAGCTCGGAGGAACTCCACTTCGTGCTCTAGCTTTCCTTTGGCCTCCTTAAGGCCCTGCACCTCAAGCTTCAAGGCGTCCCAGTCTGCCCCGAGCCTATCCCAATCTACCCTGAGGCTGTCCCGGTCCACCTTGAGACTGTCTACCTCAAGCCTCAAAGCTTCCTGGCCGACCTTGAACCTGCTCACTTTGGCCCTCAGTCTATCCTTGTCTCGGGCCAGCTCGTTCTTCTCCGCCAACAACACCTCAATAAAGCTCTTCTGAGCTGAGGCATCATTCTGAAGGCGGTGGATCTGACCCCGAGCTGCCCTCAGTTCAGTATGAGCTTCACGGGATGGCTTATCGGCTTCCAGAGCCCGCCGCAGGTGCCAGTTGGACTAGAAGGTCTAGGCACGCACGATGCACGACGGAGTTCAGCTACAAGAAGGCGAGACTAGTCAATAAAAAAAAAAGAAGAAGAAGAAGAAGAAAGAAAGAGAGGGGGAGAATCTTTCACAGGGAACTCACCACCATGGTATGAAAAGAAACCCGGGCACTGAGCTGACCAGGAGTGAGATCAGCCCATTCTGTGACCTCCTCTGGGTACGTGGCCTCCTTGCTCTTCTGGAGACTACACCAGGGGTTCAGAATACTTTCATCCCCCTGACTCTCCGAGCTAGACGTCGTCATCTCTATCGGCTGGGCAGACTCCTCGGAAGCCTCGGCGGCGGCATCCACAGGATAGACCCCGGCTGTTTTGACAAGCTCAGTGGTGGGCTCCGTCGCTGTCTTAGGTCCCTGAGGCACCATGTCCTCCTCCAGATCGATGACGGGCTAGACGGCAGGGAACTCGGGCTCCGGAACCGGAGCCTGTGAAGGCTGAGCCTCGGTAGAGGCCGGCGGAGACTCAATGCGTGCCTTCTTGGCTACGCGCTTCTTTCTCTTCATTTGGCGAAATAGCCTCAGGCCGTCAATCTTCTCCACCTACATGGGACCTGCGGTGATGCTCGACGTTAGTAACCCCAAAGTAAATATGTGGACAAAAAGCCGAAGTGAAGGAAAACCTACCCGGGCTCAAGCCGACTTGGATGAGCTTCTCCTCGGATGTGAAGTCTTTGTAGTTTAACCCGAGCTGAGCCAGCGACTGGAGTGCCTTCTTGGTCTTCCCATCAAGGATGACACCGGGGTCTTGAACGGCCACCCTCCAGTCACTAGGGAAGGGCCACCCCTTGCTGCTCCGAACTACGAAGTAGTCCCGCTTCCAGGCCGAGACTTTACTTGGGAGCTAGTGCATAAGTTTGAAACCCAGGCAGGAAGACAGGTAATAAGACCGTCTGTGCCCAGGGAGAGTGCCCGAAGCACTCTTCTTTATGGCCAATATTGTACTAAGAATGTCTAGGTCAATGGAGAGAGAACGGTCAAAGCAAAGAGAAATGGACCCAACCATATTCCATATGGAGTTCGGGTGAAGTTGGTCCAAAGTGATGTTAAAGTGCACTAGCACCTCAACAATTAGGGGGTGAAGAGGAAGTCGGAGTCCAGCTACCAATTGCTCTCTAAAACTACGATCTCATCAGGACCGTGCTTCCATGGGAAGTTGCCGGTAGGAAGACTATATGAGTATTTCCCGAGGAGGTTGAACCTTTGTATGCAGTCTTGGAGCCTCTCTGTCGTCATTGTGGAAGGGCCGAACTGATCTGGCACCCGACCTTGGTGAGAGGTGGATGCCAGATGGCCCGATACACACCTCGGGCTCGTCGATAAGACTATCTACGCTAGACGACATTATGAGATAGAAAGGAAAGAATGCTCAGAAAAGAAAGAGGAGCTCGGGGACTCACCACAGGATACACGAACTGACTAGAGGAACGAACCGAGCTAGAAGACCCGAGCTAGGAACCTCAGGCGCGAGCTCAACTCTGACGCTGGAGACTTTGTGGTGAAGAAATGGCCAAGATCGAGACGATCCAACGGCGTAAGCTGAACGCGACCCGAGTTCCTTTTGACTGAGTCGGGATCAAGACCGGTCCAGCTGGGCGAAACGCGTGACGAAGCAGCATGAGTATCGAAGCCAAATCCACCCGACGCGATATGAACTCCCCGCGCTGGGTCAACACTGCCAACACAGGGAGTGGGGGGAAATTGATGGAGGGTGATTTGGCCTGACCTCGTAGCTCGGGTACACGTGGGCGTGACCTTGCTCAAACGATGACTCTGCGCGATAGCATAGCAGGCACAACTGCAACTCGGAGGGAAGGTCCCACCGAGTTTAGCCCGGCAACTCGCTGGGAGCCGCCTAGCCTACACCTCCTCCCCGGGGCTAAGGTACCCCGAGCTGCCCCCGAGCTCGGGGTCCCCTGACCTTTCCTAATACCTGAGCTCCTCCCAGTGGATCTCGAGCCACTCCCAGACAGGAACACAGCGATTCGCCTATAGATACCCCGAGGTGAAGACACCTCGGGCCAGACAGCTCAGCTTAGCTTGCCACAGGCAGCTTGCCGTTTACGAGATAGCTCGGCACAGGGTAACTCGCGGAAGGGTAGTCTGGCCTACCGCAGGAAGATCTCCTGCCCGACCACCGTACCCGACAAATCTGGGGACAACAGCCATATCCCTCACCAGACAGCGTCTTGCTTGCCACCTTTTGAGGGTGCCTTACACCTGACAGGCACGTACCTTGCAATGACGGCCCCGCGTGTGCCACCTCAGCCCTGCCTGTAACGGCTGCGGCAGGCTGACAGTGGCGGTTATACCTGCCCTCTCAGAGGCCAGTGGGCCTGATGCAATGAGTTTCTGTTATAAGGAGCCTATTCGCAAGGAACGGAGGTATCATCTTCTATCACTCGCGCTATCTGCACTCTTAGCCTTCATCCTCTCCTTGCTTCTCCTACAGAACACTAACTTAAGCATTGGAGTGTTCTCGCCGGGCAAGCCCCCAGGGATTCTTCTTCCTCTCCATCTCAGGTACCTTTTCGGGAGCCATGCAAGTGCCAGCTAGGAGTGACCGGATTGCGCACCATCAATTACAATGTTAGAAAATGAAATTATTAATTAATTTGTATTGAAAAATAAAAGATAAATTAGTGTAATTTTGTTATTAAACTACTAAATAAAAAATATATTTAATAACAATTTAAAAAAAATTCAATAAATCCCCATAGTTATACAAATGTAATAAATTTTTCAAAAATTTTCATAAAACTACAATTTCGTAATATAACATTTTTGAAATTAAAAGATATAAAGTATTTGCAAGTTTATTTAAAATGCATTAAATAATTATTGAAAATTATTAGAATATTTTGGAAATTTTAGGAAAATGTATTACTTTTGATAGATTTTGGGAAACCATTGAAAAATTATGTAGTTTTCATTGCAAATTATTGAAAATTATTAAAGTTAAATGACTACGGGAAATGGAAAACTATAATTTGAACAAATAATTACACAAATTATTAAGATAAATTAATATAATATTGGAAAAAGGAAATTATTGGTTAGTTTATATTAGAAATTATAAGATAAATTAGTATAATTTTGTAAGTAAACCGTTTAAAAAGAAAATAAATTATTTAATTAAATTTAAATAAATTTTCAAAATACACAAGTACAATATAATTTCCAAAATTTTCATAAAATTACATTTTTGAATATTAAAGACAATTTAGTGTACTTTTAGAAATTTACCATGTGGTTAATACTCAATATATCCTTTTGATCATTTCTATCATCAAATTGAATATTGTGTTGACAGGGGCAGTGTTTTCAAAACTAAATCAAACTAGATGGTTAGACCGGAAAAATTGGGAACCGGACACCGTTTCACCTCAAAACTGCTTTTTGTCCAAAAACCGTTTATTTGGTTAGTAAACCGCTGAGCTGGGTGGTCAAACCGTTAACTGGACAACAATTTTTGTCCTTTCTTTGTTTTTCTAATTTTTTATTTTTTTTTGTTAGAGTGGGTCATCTGTTCAGACTGAACAGTCAGACCGTTTGACCCCAAAACGGTTCCCTATCCAGTCCAATTTTAAAAGCCTTGGATAGGGAGTGAGTGCCTTGCCTTGAGATTGGCTTGGTGTGCGGCATGGCCTGGCCCATGGACCAGCCCGACCCACGACACAACACAGGCCCGTGCAGGCTCGAGCCGTGGGTCGTGCTGAACCAACCCCCAAATTATCCTAGAGGAGGGAGGCACGGGCTTGGGACACCCCATGGGCCAGTACGACACGATCGCACTTTGTGCGGGCCACATGCAGGTCGTGTCGTGCCGACCCAACATGACCCAATTTACACCTCTACTTGAATCCACCCAATACTGGAGACGGGGTAGGGAAATTTGAGGATTCTCTATCCTTGATGAGGAGTGGGGTGCCTTGCCCCTGAACTTGCCCGACATTGAGGAGTGGTTACCTTGCCCTGAACCCGGGTGACACTGGGGACAGGGTGGGGATGGGATAGAGTGTCTTGACTATGGGGCAGGGAAAGGGATGGGGTGCCTTACCCTGAACCCACTCCATTGTCTTTTCTATATAGTTGTTAATTATTAGTGGAATTAATAAAATGTTAGCTTTTGTAATTATTTTTATTTATTTAAAATTAATCAAAATTTTATTTAAAAATAATGAAAAGAATAAAATGATTAAAATTATAACAAATTATTAATAAAACTAAATTTATTAAAAAATATTTATCAATATTCAATTAACAATAATTATTTTTATAAATCAACATTAAATAAAAAATGAAATTATTAAATCTTTCAGATTTTCCTGTGCATCGCACGGGTCCCTACTAGTTGGTAGTGATATTTTGAGGAACATGTGATGAGTGAACATGAAGAACCTTCTTAGCAACTAAGTCACAAACAAAATGGAAATCAAATTCTATATGTTTGTTGCGGGCATGACAAACAAGATTAATTTGTTGTTAGATAAGTAATGCCTAGATTGTCACATTATAAAACAATAGAAGAAGAGGAAAAGAAGTCGATCTCAATCAAAAGAGAGTGTAACCACAGAACTTCAACAAAGGCAAGGGCTATGTTCGGCATTCATTCACTTTTTTGTAGTGGATCATGAAACAGTGGTCTACTTTTGGAAGACCATGAGACCAAATTTGGTCCAAGAAAGATGAAGAAACCCCCTTGAGATTATCTGTCATGTGGACACCTTGCCCACTTGGCATCAGAAAAGACTGTACGGTCCATAGACTGTCAAATCTGTTCAAACTCCTGTTAATTTAGATTGGTTTCAACTCAAACCTGGTCCATTGACACTTATGTTCTTATCTTCTATCAATGGATCAGATATTGGTTCAATCCAATATAAATTTATTATGCATGGACCAGGTCCAATCCAATATGTCATATTAGTCCGTCTAGTCCGTCCAAATTCAATATGTCTTATTGGTCCATCCAATCCGTCCAAATAGATTTTGATTTGGACGGAGTCCAACCCATGACCGGTCCATTGACACCCCTAGCTTCAGGTTTGATAACTAGACTATAAGTATCATTATAGTCCAAGTCAAGTCGTCGATGAAATCCCTTGGCTACAAGTATAGCCTAGCCTTGTAACAATCAATTGAACCATCTAGTTTACACTTAATGTTAAACACCCATTTATTACATCTTACAAGATTCATAGACTGATCAAATGGACGGAGTTCCCATGTATTGTTATTGAGAAGTGCATTCATTTTAGTAGCCATGGCAGATCTCCAATTGAGGTCTTTTGCTACTCTAGAGTAACAACTGATGAAGAAGATGAGAGGTGGCTGAAAATGTGAGTAGTGGGTAGTAGGCATAGCAAAAAACCTTCACCAAACAATATTATAGCTTTGTCTTGTAAAAAATTTCCCATGGAAACTTCATATCAAGAGAGGTGGAAGGCAATCTGTTAGCAAGAAGCATGTACAGTAGTATGAAAAGCCTCCCACCAAACTATACTAGTATAGGAATCAAGCGTTGAAGAAGTAGCTAATAAAGTGAGACCAGTTTCTATAATTTGTCTATGACTATGTTCTATATAACCATTTTTCTCATGATTATGAAGACAAGAGAACAGAAAGGATGTGAATGTGTGATACTCTCCGCCGTATAGACTGATACGTATCGTATCAGGAGCTTCCCAATACACCTCTACAAAGAATGTATCGAGATTTCGACCGGTTCAGGGGATGAATGGACCGGCTCCTCTAAACCAGAATTGATAGTTAAATTTTGAGGAAATTTTTGTATTTGATTGAATCTAGTTTACTTGAGTGGAAGAAAAGACCATGGGAAGAAGGTGGAGCCTTTCTTCTTTAGGCTTAGATGGATGCATGGGTGCACCACGTGGCTTGTCTTCATGTTCGGTATCTCTAACAAAATGTAATTATATTTCTAGAAACTTCACTATAGTCGCTCATATATTAGCGCAAAAAGCTATTAATGATGATTGTTGTTGGTGGGGATCTTCTACTCTAGAGTGGCTGAAATCTCATGTATTTAGTTAGTTTGTTTAGTGTTTATTTTTCTTTGGTTAATTTATCAAAAAAAAAATGTTATGTAACTAATCAATACTTGATTGATTTTTTACCAAACAAACATAAAAAAAAAAATAATACTCAGTTGATAAGATATATATATATCAAGTCAAACTGTTTAACCTCTAGCATTAAACAAGAAGGTAAGGCTTCTTACTGCATGATGTCTTGTTGCTAGTTTTATCATCTTTTATATGAAGAATTTGGAGTCTTCAATGAATGAGTCTTAATAATTTGGAGGGAGATCACTTTATACGAAAGCGCGTGCTAGAGAGAAAGAGATGAGCATTTGCTAGATTGTTGGTGTGGTGTTAAATATAACATTTATCCATGTACGATCTTACTATACATGGTTTTTAAAAACGACCCGGAGACCGAACCGGTCAGGGGTCTGGTTACCGATCCGAATGGTTTTGACAAAAAAAAATTTAAATAAAAAATAGTTAAAACCGTTCAAACAGTTAAATGCCCTGGTCAGCGTTTTGTTAAAAACAAAAAATGGTCAAAACCGTTCAAACAGTTAACCACCTGGGTCAACGGTTTGCTGGCCAAAATCAACGATTTTGGACAAATTTCTAGTTTTGGGGAAAACCGAAACTGGTCACTTGACCGATTCCCGGTTTTTCTAGTCCAACTGTCCGGTCCAGTCCGGTTTTGAAAACCATGCTACGATATATATATATATCCCCTTGAAAAGAAATCACAGATAGCAACAAGTAGTCAAATGGAGAAAATGTCATTCCCATTATCAAACTCAATTAAACATCCTTGATCTCAAATGCATTTAACTTTTTCTCCCAATTTTCAAATCTTCCCATCCCAAATCTGTCATGATACATCTCATCACCCAATTATGTGATGTCCCTCTTAAGAAAAAATGCTGTGGTAGGCGAATGGTGAAAATGCCTATAACGGAACATATGAGTTGTGTCATTGGTGCCTTGAATTCCAATTTCAATTTGCTTTGAAGAGAAAATTAAAAAGCCCTGTTCGCTTTTTGGTAAGTTACTTTTCTAAGTATTTGCATTTACCCGGGTAAGTGTTTCCCAGAAAAGACTTACCCGGATAAGTGCATTTATCCATGTCCTTTTATTTCCCATTCAAATAAGGCAATGACCATTTTAGCTATAAAAATCCATTATTAAAAGGGACATTTTTGGCTCATTCAAGTGTTGGCAACTTTCCCCCTAGGTGGGAAAGTTATTTATCCACCTAGAAGATGGGTATCACTTACCCATACACACGAAAATAAGCTTTTCCTAATCCCCACATAATTCTAGAAAAAGAACATGGGATTCTTGGTCAATGGGAATCAAAATCCCATTAACCAACTTTCCCCCTCTCAAAATCCAAAAAATCTCCATAGAGGGAATTATGGGTATATTGTTAGAAAAGGTTTGTGAATTGTAACATGTACCACTGTTATATGGTAGATTTCTTCTCCTCTAACACTTGTGGATGTAAGATACAAGCCAAACCACGTAAATCTCTTTGTGTTCTTTAAATTCTTTGTTTTCTTCTTATTTTCTTCTAGTTTTTTTTTCCATTTTCCATATCTTTCTTTTGAATTTGGATTGCACTTAATGAACTTATGTTTCTAGTTATTTTGCTTGAATCCTCTTACTTTTGGGCATTGCATTCCTATGGATGTATCTTTGTAATATAGGGTTGTGATCTAGAGTCACAATGTGCATGCAATTCCACTATTACATCTCAGTATCACAATTGGAACTCGCACTTAAAGTGGGATTCATAGCTGGGAATCGTGCTCATAGTCAGTTTTGCACAATAGGGAAGGGTTTAAATCTTCTCTCAACTCTTTTAATCATGTTATTTCTTACAAAAACATTATATAAAACTGTTGATGCTCAGAATGGGTTGAGGACAACATAGTAAATTCGCTTTGCCTCCTGGATGAGCTGGCTAGAAGGATCTGAGAGCTGTTGAGGGCAAGGATTGGCTAAGTCCGAGGTGCGTTGTGGCCGAGGACCAGTGGGGTCTGAGGGGTGCCGAGGTCGAGGACCAGTGGGGTCCGAGGTGTGTCGTGGCCAAGGACCAGTGGAATGTCAAGGCCGAGGTCTAGTGGAATCCGAGGGGTGTCGAGGCCGAGGTCAAGGGCCTGCGAAGAAAGGGGACATTAGAGGCCTCGGGTGGGAACTCGAGGCGGGGACTCCGACGATCGAGTTAGTAGGGTGGAACAAAGAGGGCAGACGAGATCCGAGGAGTTCGGACGAGGTCGCCCAAAAGTTGGAGAACTAGAACTGGGAATGCAAGTTTTGGACCCTTTACCTTGGGGGGAATGCCGCCCTATTTATACTTGAGGTTGCCTAATGGTGGACGCTATGGACAGTCAGGATGCGATCTTAGCCCTAGGCGAGCGACCATCCGAGCATCACCGCATGTGGTCGTGCCAGTGGTCCTACACTAGACACTGACCTATGCCCTGTACGATGCGTTCCCCGGCTCCGAGCTCGGCCACATGTCAATGTGCCAAAGGCCTGCCTAAAGTGCCTACATCATTTGCCCCCCACTCTCGAGGCCGTGGTGGAGGTCTTAGTTGAGGACCTCGGCTTTGGCCGAAGAGAGTGTCATTCTTGCTAGGAGGTGATGAGTGGCCTTCCATGGCGAGGACCTTGGCTGAAGCCGAGCTAGAGAGAGCAATCTTTGGGCGAGGAAGTGTTGGTCCCGATTTCGCAGTTGCTGAGGATAGCCCAGCTTTAGAGCGTGGAGTCGTTTACTACGGCCGAGTCCTCGTTAGAGGCGGTTGAGCCTCCGTAGACGTCGTCCTCAGCTTCGATGGGCTTCTACGAGCTATTGTGCCGCGTCCACTTCTTCAAGAGTTTATGGAGGGCCGAGAAGCACGGAGGCGTTGGCCTCAGCTTCGAAGAGCTCGGTACCATGTTTTTCGCAGGTACAAGATGTGTGTGCCCCCCAGTCGTGAGCTTTAGATGAATTGAGGAGGCCGTGAGCGGGCCAGGCGTTGGACACCACTGTGTGAGATGTAGGCGATGAACGGGTGTGTCATGGATGCGCACGAGATAGGTCTCGGCGTTGAAGATTTGGACCATGCCGAGGTGGGCATCGGGTCACAGCTATACGCGAGACGGTGGTGGTGTTCTGAGCTGAAAGACCACCAAGGTGTGGTTGCTGAGGGGCCGAGGTGTAACTGCCGAGGTGTGACTGTCAAGATGTAACTGCCGAGGTGTGACTGTCAAGGTGTGACCGCCGAGGTGTAACCGTCGAGGTACAACCGCCGAGGTGCGACCGTCAGGGTGTGACCGTCGAGGTGCAACCATCGAGGTCGTCGAGGTGTGACTGTCGGGGTGTAACCGCCGAGGTAACTGCCGGGGTGAGACCGTCGGGGTGTGACCGTTGGGATAACCGCCGAGGTATGACCGTTAGGGTGTGACCGTCAGGGTGAGGATGCTCTGAGCTGGGGCAAGGTCACCGACGACGAGGGGCTGCCGGCGTGAATTTACCCCGAGCCGAGGAGGCGAGGTGTGGTCGGCATCCAATGTGACGAAGTGAGGTGAGCCTAGAGGGTCACTGATGGGTGGTCGAGAAAGATAAGCCCGAAGTCTTAGTTGCTTTCGTCAACACCAGTTGAAGTGTGCGCTTCTTCTGTGTGGACATTGATACCCCCTTCTGAGAGGTCACAAGTTCTAACGATTCCATCGCTCAATAACCCATATGCTCATGCCCCCAGGTGGGTAAGGCCGAGGTTGGGCTTCACCGTTGTAAATACGGGGCCCTCTCCCTTGGCAAGAAGTTCAAGGAGAAGCACGCCATAGCTCTCTTGGCTACTCTTCCTATGGGGGGCAGGGCGCTTAAACCCGTGCATGGCCAAAGTTGCAGCAAGCTTGGCCGGCACCGCAGACTGCCCTGGTCTTAGTGAGGTGGAGTTGTTCCCTTCAACATCTCTGTTCTGCCATGAAATATGCCAAGCGAAGTGCCGATACCAGCGCTCGAGCTTGGAGGAGAACTTGCTTGCTTGGAGGGTCTCACCAAAGCAGAGACCAAAATCAAGGGCCGCCTCATCAGCTACAGTCAAGGTCCACTAGATCCCTTGTCTCAAGGGGCAAGCTAGAGTGTGGCCTCCAACGCGACATATGCCTTGGGGCCGATGTCTGGTCCAGGCGTGTAACCTTGGTGAAGGTTGTATGCCGAGGCCAATAGGTCGTCCAAGGGCGTGTGGCCGCCGGAGGGTTGTATGCCTTGGGCTGACATCCAGTCTGGGTGTGTAACCTTGGTGAAGGTTGTATGCCACGGCCAACCGGTCAGCCGAGGTGTGGGACCTAGCGACTAGGCGTATGACCTCCAAGGGTCATGTGCCTTGGACCGAGGTCCAGTCTGAGCGTGTAACCTTGGCAAAGGTCGTATGTTGCGGAAGGGCGCTCGATCGAGACGAGAACGTATACACTGAGGATTTGAGGCGAGGTAAGAGGGACTTGCTTTATTACAAAAAGGGGTTTACATGATCGGTTGGAGCCAAGCTCTTGTTTTTACATGGTTCGACTTACGGGTAAAGCCGAGGCCGAGGTGCTAATGATGGCTGACTATGGCAACTATTGTTGGGACGGGGCAATGAGATCAGTGTCAACGTATTGCTTCCCGTCATTGTAGTCATTGCTGTTGTTGTCTCCGTACTAGTGGTTTCCATGGTCAAGGTCGGCCTCTCCTCCTTGGTGCTCGCTGGTCAAGGCTTCTTCGACAACAATATACTTTTGTGCCTTCTTCAAAAAATCCACCCTGATTTTGAGCGGCGTTCCGGCGACAAAGTGTTTGAGGGCGGACCTGGGGAGGAGGCCATGGATTGCTGCATACGTGGAGACCATGGGATCGAGGTCGCGGACCTCCAATTCTTATTTCTTGAAACGATCGATGTAGAACTGTAGGCTCTCACCGCGTCGTTGCTAGACAACCATGAGTGAGACAATGCTTTTCTAGTGTCGTCGGCTGCTGATGAAGTGGGTGAGGAAGAGATGGACAAACTAGTCCCACGAGCTGATGGAGTAGGGTGGAAGCCCGGAAAACCAGCGCCAAGCTGCCCCTTTGAAGGTCACCTGGAAAGCTCGGCACATCAATGCTTCAGAATACCCGTATAGGAGCATGATTGTGTGGAAGCCCTCCAGTTGCTCATCTGGGTCCGAGGTGCCATCGTAAGTTTCCAGTGTGGGAGCTTTGAAATAATGTGGAAGAGGTTCTGAGGTGATGGTGGCAGTGAAGGCGTCCATCCTAGTGGAAGGGTGCTGGCTTGCTGAGGTGTTAGCTCGGCTCTCCTTGACTTGTCGAACTTCATCCTTCACTGTGCCGAGCTGTGCTTGTAGGTCGACAATCTACTGGCCGATGGATGGGCCGGTTGCATCTTGGTTCCTTTTGGCTCTTCAATTGCGAGGTTGTACTGATTCATTCTCCCTTTGATCAGGAGGTTGGAGGGTCCTCGATGGCTGACCCACACTCCGGCCGCTTCCTCCGGACGTTGAGGGGCCGGCCCGGGGAGGCCCAACTAGGCATTTAGCCGGTAGAGCCCTCGAAGGGCATCTGTGGTGATGCCCCCGGCTTTCAGCGAGGCAGCCACCCTACTGATTGCCACACCTCGTCCAGCTTTTGTGTGAGGTTGTCGAGCCGGTCAAGGATTGTTTGGATTTGGTCCCTAGTCACCAAATTCTACTCATTTCGTTGGAAGCTGAGTCGTAGTGTTGGGAGGAAGACTTAAACATCGTTCCCACAAACGACGCCAATTGTTGATGCTCAGAATGGGCTGAGAACAACACAATAAATTCGCTTTGCCTCTTGAATGAGTTGGCTAGAAGGATTTGAGAGTTGTTGAGGGCGAGGACTGGATAAGTCCGAGGTGTGCTGTGGCCGAGGACTAGTGGGGTCCAAGGGGTGCTGAGGCGGAGGACTAGTGGGGTCCGAGGTGTGCCATGGCCAAGGACTAGTGAAATGTCAAGGCCAAGGTCTAGTGGAATCTGAGGGGTGCCGAGGCCGAGGCCGAGGACCTGCGAAGAAAGGGGATATTAGAGGCCTTGGGTGGGGACCCGAGGCGGGGACACCAACGATCAAGTTAATCGGGTGGAACAAAGAGGACGAACAAGGTTCGAGGAGTTCGAACGAGGTCGCCTAGAAGCTGGAGAACTAGAACTTGGAATGTAAGTTTTGGATCCTTTACCTTGGGAGGAATGCCGCCCTATTTATACTTGAGGTCGCCTGATGGCAGATGTTGTGGACGGTTCGGATGCGATCTTAGCCCTAGGCGGGTGGCCATCCGAGCATAGCCGCGTATAGTTACGCCATTGGTCCCACATTGGACATTGACCTCTGCCTTGTACAACGCACCGACCGACTCCAAACTCAACCACGTGTCAATGCGCCAAATGCTGCCTAAAGGGCCTACATCAAAAACATATAAGAAATCATTTGTCAATAGGTTTGAGGTATCGAATACCCATAGGTTAAATCCTTAGGATTTGATAAACAAATCTTATTAGGGTTAGGGATGTGTGGGTCCCAAAAATTACTTAAAACCAATCAACTAGTATTATAAAATGATAACCAATTAAGTGGTTTGTATCAAAATTCAAGAGGGTTTAAATTGGCTAATGCTCTTCTAGTATTATGCGTTTTTAGTGTCCTGGATTTTAATAACGGGTCTAGGGTCCCATCATAACAAATATCATATTGATATTCACTTTTGTGAAAAAAAATCATACTGATAAGGTCGATCATTTAAAATCCAAAAGTATCCAATGTCAACCCTTACCCTATTTGATGGGCATTTCATTGTCAAAGGATTTCACATGCCAAAAAAAATGAAGGTCCATCCTATCCAGTCCAGAGTCAGAATTGTATTGAAAGTGAAATAACAACAAACTCTGTGAGTCAATTTTATAGTTTACTCAAGATCTCCATGGGATCTAATTATTTTAATTTATACTTGTGTACCGCAAATCCACACGTTTTAGGCTAAAGAGAAATTTGAAAAATCTCCCTCGAATGTAACAATCCAATCAACCCAAATCGTTCTCTAGCAGACTGCTCCCACAGCCCAAGTCTACAATTTTCATAGCTCTCTAGTTTGGATTTGTCGCATACTAAAAATAACAATTCGACCTCAAATTTTTAGGGTTCGATTATTTTAGGGAGAATTCCCAATTAGTATTTTGTACTTTTTTTAGTGCTATTTTAGTCTTTGAACTTTAAAATGCAACAATTCAGTATCCGGATTTTCGAAATGGGATGTCCTTTAAGTGTTATTTAATTTTGAAATGCTAAGTGGTATTTAAAAAAGACACACATGTCTTTCAAATGTTATTTAATTTTGCTCATCAACCAGCCAAATATTGACAAAAAATTAACAGTCACAAATCCTTACCTCTTCCATTCAAAAAAGTTGGGGTTACATTTGAGTGGGCATTTTGGTGACCCCAACTTTCTTGAATAGAAGAGGCAAGGATTTGGGACTGTTAATTTTTTGTCAATGTTTGGATGGTTGATAAAGAAAATTAGATGACATTCAAAAGGCATTTGTGTCTTTTTCAAATGCCATTTAATGGCTGGTTAGCGGTAAATTAACAGTAGGTAATGATTTATCATGCTTTGAAAATTCAAGTACTTAATTGTCGCATTTTAAAGTTTAGGTAAAGTGGCACTAGGCCCAAAGTACAAGGTACTAATTGGGAATTTTCCCTTTTTTACTCTAGAATTTGGAATTACTATTATTTTAGAGATCTCTATATCTTATATATAGGGAGATAGGTGAATTGGGGAGTGTGAATTCCTTTTAGGGTTTCCATAACTTAAAGCCTCATTCTTTTTTTAGAAAGCTATTTATCTAAGTTCACTTACTTGGGCAAGTACTACTTGAGAAACACTTACCCGGGTAACTATATGTATTATTCTGATTCTCCGGAAAATTATACAATTAATGGCTCTACTAATGAACATTGAGCGCATGTGGCTTCCATTCAAGTCAGGAACCACTATGCCTGCAGATTTGGATGTTAAAATTTGCATCAGATTAATAATCAGATTTGATGAAAATTCAACCCCATCCAATTTGATTAAAATTTAAGTCCGATAAAAAATTGGGTAAAAGAATTAGATATACCCTGAGTTTTTTTAAAATGAGTTAAACGTACCTTGAGTTTTTTTTTTTAAATATCTTGTGACTTTTATCCTTATTTTCTTTTAAATTTTTAAAACCTACCCTGAAATTTTCAAATCGGTCTAGAACAACTCAATATCATCCCCAACTCTCCAATCAACTCACAACCGGATGTCTTTTCTACAAATGGTGGTTTCAGAACTGAAATGGGCACTACGCTGGAAGTAAACCTTGTTTATGACTCTTATTCATTGTTTCCATTGGATCATGAGAAGAAAAAATTGCTTCTTTCTCTGATATGATGCAGGTAAATGGATTAGACAGCTGCTCGATCCGTCTCCTCAACAGTATCATGAGGCATGGATGAACTCTAGTTTTAGAGTGAGCATTAATAGCCACTTTTTCAATGACCATCCTTTTATCTATGATATTACCAACCAATGGTCCAGGATTAGACCTGTTCATGGGCCGGGCCGGGCTTTGATTATTTATTAACAGAAAACTGTTAGGCTCGAGCCCGAGCCCGAACCCGAGCCTAGCCCGACCAATGGGCCTATAACTTGGGCCCGAGCCCGGCCCTGATAAAAAGCCCGAAGCCCGAGCCCGAGCCCGAAGCCTGATCTAATAAAAGAAATTCAAAATTTTCCCTATTCAAATGGACATTTTCTATTTTAATTTAGATGTTTTTTTCCCCTATTTAAATGAACAATGAGCCTACAAGTGAATCAATGACCTTCTCAAATCAAAAAATTTATTCAAATAGACATCACATAGGGTTTTTACTTAGGTTTAACTATAGGTCGGGCCAAGCCGGGCTCGGGCTAGGCTATTTTGGCAAAGCCCGAACCTGGTTCAAATTTTATACGAGCCGGGCTTTTTGGCCCAAGGTTAAGCCCGCGTGGTCCAAAAAACCTGTTCAAGCCCGTCCGGGGGTCAGGCCGGGCTGAGCCGGCCCGTCGGGCCACCCAGCCCATGAACAGATCTATCCAAGATCGAACTATAGGATTTTGGAATCGAATTACGGATTAGCTTTTATAATAATAAATAAAAAGTCGCAAGAAAAGAGTAATTAAACGTCAACCTGTGAAATCAATGATGAGAATTTAGAAGACTCTCATTAACAAAGAAACTGGTTGACAAATAAATTCTTATCTGAACCTTTTCTACTTCACTCAACTTAACTTTCTTCTTCTTCTAAATATAGAATGTTAAAAATTTTAGATGAATTGTTTAATTGATGGAGGTATGTTTAAGTCCAGTGGAGTATTTAATTCTATTTAAAAATTTTAGGGTATGTTTAAATTAATTTATGAAAATTTAAGGTGTGTTTTAGTCTTTTACTTTAAAAAATTATTATTTTATGTGTATATATAATACAATTATATACTTATAATTGATAAATTTAATATTTAATATTTATATATATTATAAATTAAAAATAAATAAGTTTTTTACTTTTAATTTTTTATCATTTTAAACACAATACACCCTTATATGGATAAATTTCAATTCGAATTCAAATATAAAGTTAATATACATATCCAAATCCGATCTACCAATATCCTAATCAATTTGATTCGTTTGTAGCGGTGTTGACTTTCACGGAGTGCCCAGTTCATTTTTATTGGACAGCGTCGTGGCGCAGGGCTAAAACATAAATATATATATATATATATATATGAAGGGCTTTGATTTATTGTCATGACCCCACCAAAATGTTAAGGTTTTGATTTAATCATTTCAGCGCAACGCTATCGCAAATGTGGGTTGCCCGATAAAAAAAAAGTTGGTATTTCACGCACCCTATGTATTAGGGGTAAGGGTGCAAGTGTGGCGGATTGGGTCGGGTTTATAGTCAACCCAGGCCTGACCCTAAAATTTGGGCTTAAGGTTCGAGTCCGAGGTCAAGCCTAATTTTTCCAATTCGAATCCAGCCCGCCTTGTAATTTGATGCATTTGGGTTGGACTCGGGTCCTGTTCGGGCTCGGGTTGATTAATGAAACTAGTCTAAAATTATACATATATAGATATATGTATGTAAATATGTATGCAAAATATCTATACAAATATGTATGTATATATATGTAAATATGTATGCAACATTTACATATATACACATATATATGTATAATTGTATATAATTAGTCGGGTTTGGGCTACCTAAGGGCTAGGCTCGAGCCCGGCCTGAAAAATAAAAAAGCCCGACTTCTTGGGCCTGAGCCCAGCCCAAGGATGGAAAATCCAAGCCCAGCCCATGTAAAATTTTGGGTTGGGTCAATTCAGGCTCGGGCCGGGCCCGCCCAAGTTGCACCCCTAATTAGGGGTGAGCAAATGAGTAGGTTCTACCCAAAATCGAATGGAACCGATCTTGAGCCGGTCTTGAACCAACCCTACCCAATCTATTACAAGGTAGAGCCTGGTTCCAAATTCTTGGAACCGACCCCCACCCAAGCCAATTCCAGGGTCTAGGGGCTTATCCTATCCGAATTGACCAGATGAATCGGCATTAGTGGAACAAACCTTGCTGGAACTTGCCTTGAAATAAACCCCTAAATACTTCTGGGGATGTGAAGATTTGAATCCAAGCATTCATGGTTATAAAGGCCATGGTATCACTTGACCATTGAATTACTTAAGTGATTTGATCATTTGTTTTCACTAGCAAGCGTGCACATGACAATTCTAAATGATAATTATGATTGTAATAATGTATATAAAAATTTTTATAAATATATATATTTTGTTTTTTGTTTTTTATTATTAACGCAAATTGCAAAATATAAATCTAATTACATAAATACCTCATTCAAATATGTGATAGTCGGATCGAGTTGTGAAGTTTCAAGTATCATTGACAGGCCTACCTACTTGATTAGATTCTTCTTTTTGTAATATTTTATCTTTTTGATGTATCTATTTTTTATTGACTTATTAAAGAAATGTAAGATTTAAATAAAAAGAATTAAATGAGGTGAAAAGTAGCAACTAAATTTATAATTTAAATCTCGCAATTAAATAGGAACAAATTTCAAGAAAGGGTACTTAGCCAAAAGTTCCACAATCTTATTAATATTTTTAATAGTAGTATAAATATAGAATTATAGATGTGTTCATCAATTTTTGTAATTTTGTGCATAAAAATAATTCTGATATGTCACACTTACATTTTGTTTAATGTGAAAATTATATAATATTATACATGTACCTGAATGTATTTTTGAAAAATTTATGTATTTTTTTGTTTTATTAATTTTTATTATTTATACCTAAAAGTTGAACTATTGATCTTTGCCAAATAGTAAAATAATTTTATTTTTGTGTTTAGATTATCTATTTCATTTTCATCATGAATAAAAATAATTCTTATTTATTACACTTATTTTTTTAATTTGATTAACAAACATATCATATATGTGTTTACATTTTTTACATTTTTGTAATTTTTCATATTTATTTATATTTTAAAAATTTTATTACCTAGCTATGACTAAATAGGTTGATCAATTTGATTTGGATGGTTAAATTGCTTAGCCACCACTTTGATAAAGAATGTTTTTGTTTTTTAGTCAATTTTAAAATATATGTGTTTATATTGTTAAAAATATTGACATAGATCTAGTTAGTAGCATTTATCGGTGAAAAAATAAGTTAAATATAAGATTTTATAAGATAAAATGGGAGTTAATACCTTAAGTATAAGAGTTAATGAGAGGAGATTAAATGAAGTGGAAAGTAATAATTGAAGTTACATTTTTAACCTTTACAATTAGAGATTGACTAAATAGACAAATATGGACATTTTAGTAGTGATTAAAGGTGTAATAAAATGACTTTTATACTATATTTCAAACAAAAGAATAGAAGGTAACTTTAATTCAAAGAAAACTTTGACTTTGCATCTACACTTTTATATATAGTATAGATTTTAATATTTGAATGTGTTAGAAAGGTAATATTTATAAAATTTAAATTTAATTTATATGTTTTTAACCATGATAATCTACATATTAAGTTATCCAATTTAATCAATAAAGATAATATAAGTTTTAAACTATATATTATTATATTTATTAAAAATCAAACTTTTAAAAAATAAGTTTTTTTTTTTTTGTGAAGGGAGAGAGTAAAAAAGTATAGATTTCATAGATAAATTTTATAACCAACCCCGGAACCATCAAGGCTAAAACTAACATTCACAAGATAGATTCTGATTCCAAAAACCTAAAACCAAGATAGATTCTGATTCCAAAAACCTAAAACCAATCCTATAGAATAGGTTCCAGTTTGTGCTGGAACGAAACCGAACCGGCCCCTGCTCACCCCTAATGTGTACCATAACACCGCTGGTAGGCTATTGTGTCTCTCGTGGTCATCTCCAGTGGAGACTGGAATCCAAATCTTGTGGACAGCATTTATACAACAGTAAGATAGTTTTGTTGGTTAACAAAATGCCACGTCATCACAGCTGCGAACCTACGTGTCACCTATCAAACAACACCTTTTCAAGTCGACTCTGTGTCTCGTCTTCTTTCTACAAAAATCCAACACTATGACCGTTTTCCTCTCACTTTCTCTCCCCTTGAGAAGTCTCACTTTCCCACAAAAACCCACCTCGAATCTCTTCTTTTCTACTCAATTTCGTCTCTCTTATCAGTCCCAAAGCATGAGTTCTGCTTCGCAATCTGAACCCAAATTGGGTTCCAAGGTAACCTTTCAGGTGCCGGGGTTAGACTCCAGTGAAATCGATCGTATTGCCGATGCAACATTTCAGAGGTACTCTTCTCCAAAGTTGCAGAGAAACGGTTCTGGGGTTTCCATTGTCTGGTTTAGGAATGATTTGAGGATACTGGACAATGAGGCCTTGTATCGAGCTTGGGCTTCCTCAGAGGCTGTCTTGCCGGTATATTGCGTCGACCCTCGGCTCTTCGGAACAACCCATTACTTTGGATTCCCTAAAACTGGAGGTATCTGGTTGTATTCCATATGTTGAAGTAGTGCAAGAAGCTAAGAATTTTCATGATTTCTATCTAGAAGATAATCCCACTGCCTCACTAGACTATGTTATAGTGATTTAGATGAAAAGGGTTTCTGATTGAATTTTACTTGGATAGTTCTGGTTTGGTTTATTGATTCTGTAAATGGATCCCTTAGTTTGCCAAGTGATTTTGAGCTTCTATGGAAGTTGTTACTTCTGCTCTCGAATTTGTTAGAAATGCTGCACAGTATTGAATTATTTGCAGTTTTTACGATTTGCAATTCGGAGAATTTGTAAGGTGAGATTATTGATTATTTTCGCTAATTAGTGCAATTTAAATTGTTGTTAAACTTTGAGGACCCAAATATGTGCTTTTATTGTGTTTCATTGGAAAAACAATACTTTATCATCCTCATTTGGGATGCAATACAGGGCCATTGCTAGCAATGTGTCTTGGTATCCAGAGGAGCAGGATTGACCAAATTGCAAATTCCAGCAAATCATTATAATGAGCGTTTGTAATCTTACCAATGAAATGTTCAATAGACAATAACTCCCCAACATTTGTACAGAAAACAGGGAAAGGAAAAATGAAAAATAAAATCAAGTGGTGTGGAAAATGAACCTTCAAATCTGTGAAGAAATTACATATAATATCTCCATGAGATTCATAGTAAGAAAAATTGACCCATAGTTCTATGTATAAACAGAAGTATAAACCCCTTACAGGATCTCCTTAAGATTGTTTAAACCTATCTCAGGTTAACCAACTTAGTCCAATTTCCACTGAGTAGCTATGTTTGTAAAGAACTAAATTCTAAAAATGGGTTGCAGGCAAAAACCATGTCGAGCTATCTGAGTCACTTTATCTTGCCAGAGGATATATGATGATATTTAGGACTTACACAACATTAGAACTACCTAGGTTTTAGGATTTTGACCTGGTCCACCACAATGACTGTACTTCTTTCAACTTTAGCATGAACCAATGTTGAAAATTTGAATAGATGGGTGTTGTTTCCCCTGCCTTACATTTGATTCTCTTTGCATTACAATGTCCTGTATGCCATACAATAATATTAACTAAAGCTATGGCAATTATGTGTTACATTTGAGTCAAACTTTTTGAAGTTTATAAAATTGTTTTTGCTGCATGAATAATGGCTTTTGTACATATATTCCATATATTTATGTAAGGTAATCCTTTCATTCATAGATGTTGCACTGTTTGATTTTCTTGGCAGCTTTCAGAGCACAGTTTTTGATAGAGTGCTTGGCTGACTTGAAAAAGAATCTGATGAAACACGGTTTGAACTTGCTCATACAGCATGGAAAACCTGAGGATATTCTTCCTTCAGTTGCAAAAGCTTTTGGAGCCCACACAGTTAAGGACTTTTTTTTTTTCATTTTTCACTTCGATTTAAGCTAGACATGGACATTATTCTATATTCAACTCTCTTTTAGAACTTGTGCTATGATCAAATCAGTTGTTACGAAAGCAAATCTTGAGGCTTTCTGATCAAATATTATGGTATATCAGGTTTATGCCCATAAAGAAACTTGCAGTGAAGAGTTAAATGTTGAGAGACTTGTGAGCAAAGGTCTACAACGTATGGAGTTACCAGGAGTATCTGGCAATCAAAATGCCAAAAACCCAAAGTTGCAACTCATATGGGGGAGTACTATGTACCATATTAGTGATCTCCCATTTAACCCAGACAGTTTACCAGATGTATATACCCAATTTCGTAAGGTAAAGCTCAGAATCATGTCTGCTTTGTTGAAAGTTGTCTTGAAAACATGCACAGTAATCCATGCTCTGATGAAAAGAGAGTTAAATGAAATCTCTGTTGATGCACCCAACTTACAGTCTGTTGAATCCAAGAGTACAATTCGAGGTTGCTACAAGCTTCCAACAATGCTTGGACCACTTCCAAGTGGCAGCTTGGATGAATTTGGTGGATGGGGATCTATCCCCTCAATTCATGAGCTTGGACTCCATCAGGGAAAGGCAAGTTAATGTGCTTTTTCTTTCTTTCCTATATCTTTATCTGGTTAATAGTTGCATGATGCATTATTTATTCAGTAGCTTGCTTCTAATTGTCTAATCAAATTGACTTAATTAACAATGAGAATTAGGAGACAAGAATTTGACTTCTTGTTATGTCTTTGATGCAGAGAGAAAAAGGAATGTATTTCATTGGTGGTGAAAGTGCAGCAATGGGAAGAGTGATTGAATACTTCTGGAAAAAGGCAAGGATACTTTTTTGAGTTGTTTTCTCATGCTTATTTGTATAAACTGCATATTTAGATATATATTTTTTGTGTAAATATTATGGGAATAATATATCTGCTTTTTATGATGCATGAACTTTTGAAAGATAAAAAAGATGATAAATATGGCAAGGATATTATAAAATGCTAAATTAGCTATATTTGGTCTCCTCCAAAATAAACAAGGCTAGTAAAATTTAACAAGGCCATTAATGTGTTAAAGGGTGACGACAGTGCTTTCTGAAATTTTCAGCTTGGGTGTTCTCTTACAATGTAACATCTAGTATCTTGGTTTTGCCTTATCAGTTATCACTTCAATAATATGGTATTAATATTCTGTATGGCATTAGGATTTGTTAAGGGTTTACAAAGAGATAAGAAATGGAATGTTAGGACCTGATTACTCAACAAAGTTCTCCCCATGGCTTGCTTTTGGATGTTTATCTCCACGTTTTGTACATGAAGAGGTTGGTAAGGTCTATCGATCCTTTGCACTAGTTTATCATGTAACCCCTATCGTATATAAGCAGATGTAAGCTTATTATTAGAGGGTTCCATTTCATTTATTTAGGTAAAGAGATTTGAAAAGGAGAGGGAAGCAAATAACTCAACATACTGGTATTGATTTCACCATCAATGTTATTGTCAAATTTTAGTTAAATGAATACTTTGAGGTGTCTGACGTACATTTGTGTAAAGATGTTGTCTTCTACTCTTCCATGTTTATGTTGAATTGACCTTTATTCAACTCTGCTGATTCAGTAGTCATTGTTTCAGGGTTCTATTTGAATTGATCTGGAGAGATTATTTCAGGTTCCTATCTATCAAATATGGAAATTCTATTTTTCATTTAGGTAACTGAAAGCAATATTCAAGTTTAAAATTTTACAACGTAACCAACATATATAATGGAGAAAAGCACTTACAGTGTATGTTGATATGTTTTCAGGTGGCCCAAGAAATGTGGCATCTAAGTGGAGCCAAGATCAGAACTTGTTTGAAGCCTGGAAAGAAGGCCGCACAGGGTATGCCACTCTTTTACTAATAGTTCTCTTCATCTTAATTTTGTTTGTAAAGTTTGGAAGTCTTATATTTGATCCATCACACTAATGGATGGACTTTGTGAATTGTAGTTACCCTCTGATAGATGCAAATATGAAAGAACTAACGACCACTGGTTTCATGTCAAATCGAGGAAGACAGGTAATCCTAAATTGAATGTTGAAATATTTTTGTTTTCAAAGGAAAATTTTCTGCATTATGGAACAAATTGACAAAAACTTTACTTTAAAATTTTATCTGAAAATTATTCAAGATGCCCAACATTTTTCAAAGCTGAATTAATTCTAATTACTAGAAAATCAAAGGTTTTTACATGAAACTTGTAATTTTCATCTATCAACCTATGGGGAGAGGTTTTGTTTCATGGGCTGAGTTTGGAAGGAGTACAAATACAAATATGTAGAGTGCAAAACCTTGTATTTTGTATTATTTTGTATGTATTTGCACTGTACATATTTGCATTTGTACTCCTTCCAAACTCAGCCATACCAACAAGAATGGCTCAAAAATAATTTAACATAAACAAAACTCCTGAAAATTATACAGATTGTTTGTTCTTTCCTTGTCCGGGACATGGGCATTGACTGGCGTATGGGAGCTGAATGGTTTGAGACTTACCTCTTAGATTATGATCCATGTTCAAATTATGGAAATTGGACCTATGGTGCAGGTGAGTCATTCATGCTTCATCTATATCTTGATGTCATTCACCATTTATATGTATACTTGATTGTTTATACATTGACAAATATTATTGTTACAGAAGCACTTATATATTGATAAATGCTTTTTATACCCACTAATGCATGAGCATAATTGCTCATGTATATACATATCATGTGATTAGAAATAACTATTAACTTGTATATTTATAAATGAGTTTTATACTTTTATTAATATCTATATACTACTTGTATTTGGATTTTAAACTTGATTTCTGAGTGATGGTAACTTAGTAGTTAATACTAAATGACTTCCTTCTGCCACCTTTTACACTGAAGGAATAAAGATTAATATCTATATGCTACTTGTATTTGGATTTTAAACTTGATTTCTGAGTGATGGTAACTTAATAGTTAATACTAAATGACTTCCTTCTGCCACCTTTTACACTGAAGGAATCTTTATCATTGTATGGAAGTTTTGCACTCACGTCTGCTTGCATATGCCACCATTTTATCATCAGTTCATGTGTATAACCCTATTTGCCTGGAGGTTATCCATCCGATTTATGGTTAGTTAATTTCCCGTTCGATGAGTACCTGGGATCCTCTTATTCTTGGATTTTGCTCACTTGATTTTCCAGTGATGGGAAACTGACTCTGAATCCCTTCCCTGCAATTCTCCTGGTCATTGTTTGAAATTTTTTGTGCTTTGTCCTTAATATAAAGGCCATAAGTTTCATCAATAACTCGCTTTTTGATTCTGTGCAATGGTGATTAAAAAGTAAGATATTTTGTGTATTTTCTCTTAATTATTGCATTTCAAATTCTCTGTGCCAAAATCATTCTTCTTCCTTCTTAATAGGTGTAGGAAATGACCCAAGAGAGGACCGCTACTTCAGTATTCCAAAGCAAGTAAGTAAACCAGATATTCATATTTTCTTTTAGATCAATAGAACGTTTTGGGAACTGAAGTGCATTAACATCTTTGTTGAAGAACATTGATATCTACTACTGAAGATATTTAGCGTAACTAGTAAACTCTGAAAATATTATTAATGAGTTACAAAATCAGGCCATGAACCAAAAAGTTACAAAATTTTCTGTTTCTCACACCAAATCTCAGCTTTTATAAAATTACAAACTTGGCTTGTAAAATCTTGATATTAAAATCTCTAGTGTCCATTTGGTTTGTGGGAAAAGAGGTCTGCCCAGCTGTTTGGTTGGGTGGAATGGCGTTCCCTCATTTGATTCCAATTCCCATCTGAACCCAAGTTTCTAAATATCGAAGCTTTTTTTTTTATGTTTTACTTTTTTTTTTGAAATCGGTTCAGAGGGGCCGGTTTAAGGCCCAGCTACCCTCTGAACCAGTGGCTGACCTGATACAACCCCTGTAGGGGCATATCGGGAAGCCACCGGCACAATACTTATCGGACGATATGGGTCGGTACGTGTTGATACTTTGGACCCTATCTGAACCAAATGAGGGCGGGGGGAATGGGGAATAAGGCAATTCCAATTCCAATTTTTTATTCCAATTCTCACCGCAAACCAAGCAGACCAGTTTTTGTAGGGGAGAGGCATACTTTCAAGTGGGAATATACTTTGAACATGATTTTCCAAATTCGTACAGGACACATGATTGCTTGATTGGGTGAAACTTAAATAAAAAATGGCCTTCAGTTTTTGAAAATCTAATTCCAATTCTTGTTGCCACCAATATTGTATAGACTCTCCAACATTGATGATTGCCCATGTCAGAGTCCTACACTATGGATTTTACATAACTGAACAGCCATTAATAAGGATGAATGCCATTTTTCATTTCACAAGAAGCAACAGTTTTTGCAGGTATATAATGTCAGAATTTAAAAAAAAAAAAGCAAAAATTGAACTATCCTAATGGTATAATAAACTTTTCCACAGACGTCCACAAGGCCATGTTTTCTCGATTTGCTCAGCCTCCTAGACACATTTTGCTCAAATCATGTTTTAGATATTCAGTCACTCATCCTTTACAGGAAATCTCCAACCACCAGACTCTGATCTGACACTAGTTTTTCCTCTTTCAGGCACAAACTTATGACCCTGAAGGTGAATACGTTGCCTTTTGGTTACCAGAGCTACAAGCACTCCGGAACGACAAGAGAAACTTTCCTGGCAAAGCATACCTGCAACAAATTGTACCTCTGAAATTTGGTAGCACCAATTTCAAATCCGGTCATCCTCGTTTTAAATCAGTAAGACAGAATAAAGAGTACAGGAGATGATGTATCCCATTGTAACTTCAAGTTGAATTTAAGTCCATCCTTGTCTTTCCTTTTTTTTTTTCTTCATGGGATAATATTGTATTAGTTTTCATTGATCTTTATAGGATAATTTAATTTTTACCAAGTATTTTGTATCAATATTGCAAGCTTGTAACATAACAATTTCTTTCACCTAACCCCAGGCCAGAGGAACCAAACAGTTGATGAGCCAAGAAGTTGGATTCCTGTGCGTGTGTGTCAGTGTGTGTGCGTGAGAGAGAGAGAGAGAGAGACCAACATAGAAAGAGAAACGAAGAATGAATTCCACAGTAGGAAACAGAACGAAACCTAACAATAAGATGCACCAATCTGAGCCCAAAATCCAAAAATTTTATTTGGCAAGCCTTTGCATCTCAACCAGATGCATTTCTTTGTTTTATGTATACGGAGAACCTACCAGCCAGAGACAGCCTTATGTACAAGACGCCCAAGACCGAAACCAACTCCATGGTGCAATAAAGGACACTTTAACTTAAAATGAACTCTGTACATGATCATAAAACCTGCACAACTTGGATTTGCAAAAACCTGCTGTCTCTCATACATGGATTAGTAGGTGGATAGAAAAATTGTTTCAAGCCACTGTCAGGATGCTTTGCCTCCTTTGGGCCCTATCAACAGCTGTACAGAAGCCTTCAATTCGAATAGGGCTCGGAGAGATTCTCTGTTCGCGGAACCGGGCATCTTGAATAAGAGGGTTGCTTGCACGGACAGGAGGGGAAACAGAGTAGACAGGTGGTGATGCCTAATAAGTAAAAGTCAGATGATATGAATTACCATTAGTTCCATAGGCAAGAATGTTCACATTCTGTCAAGCAAATTGTGTGGCCGCTACAACAGGTAAGAGAAGCATGCTAAAGAAAGGAATTCTGTGTGTGTGTGTGTGTTGGGGGGGGGTGGAGTTGGAAGAGGATGTTAGCACTTAGCAGAAACTAGAACCATTTAAGGGCATTTTTTGTCAATATGCTTTGGTAAAGGACAGAACAGCAGGGTTATCTTGGTCAATAAAGTTCCTGCTATTTTTTCCTTACCCAGGTGTATTGATAAAAAGCCCTCAATTGGGGCCGGTTATCCTCCACTAGGTACTGCTTTACTGTTGATGCAACTTGCAAGAATGGACCAATTCTCCAACATGGAACATGTACAATCACAGATATATGCCAGAATTGACACTTTATTCCCCCACTATTACCACAAAAGCAACTAGTCATAAATTAAAGAAGCATATTTGGAGTAGGTTGTATCAACAGACCTTGCTGAAGATGATATCTGAGAGCTCTGCACTTGCTTTCATGTCAACCTCCTCTACACATAACCTGTATTTATAATATTAAAATCAATAACTAATCTTTAAGGAAATAAGAAATGGATGGATAATGCAAAGTTGCAAACAAAAGCTTGTAACAATAGAGAAAAATGTTATTATAGTAGAACTTTTCTTCTTTTGATGAGATGGTAAAATAAAAAAAGGCAATTTATAATGTAAGAGTTCTTTATTGGTAGCAATAAAAGGAGAACCTTTCTTTTCTCTGTTAATCAATGATGGATAAATTTGTACATCAATAAGAGAAAAAGAATAGCATTGCATATCATCAACCGATTAGAAAAGGTAGGGCTCTTGAAGTAGTTAGGCTAGGTATGTTGTTTATTTGTCTTATCTATTTATTTCATTTTCCATGGTTAGTAACAAGTTCCATTTAAGTGTTGAGTAATACTAAAATACCCCAAAATATAACTGATGAACCACACTGAGAATCTGCCTTAAATATGAACCTCTAATACCTTGAGAAAGGACAATTCTCATTTGTAAAAAAGAAAAAAAAAATCCAACATAAATCAACACCCACAAATTCAGAAGATGATTAACCTTTAAAAAAAAAAAAAGAAAAGAAACATCAAATTTCGACACTCCATGGATGATTACACCATAGACCTAAAACATAATATTGGACCTTGGTACAGGACATATTTGTGAGGACCACAAAAGAGATAAATCTCAACTCTTACATTTCTTAATACAAAGATCAACATGAACAATGACTGGAATACTGTTATACTCCTAGGTCCTTCAAATGACTTCATTTATCACCTTACCCTTTCTAGTTTTTCCA
>NW_010729187.1:1463011-1505807 GCF_000365185.1 Nelumbo nucifera
AATCCCTGTTCACCCCTTGTTTATCTAGACAATTGGCCATTGCATTTGCTGACCTCCTCACCCAATGTGCCATCAAATTCATATTCCTTGTTAACRATTTGAATTTCTTGAATTCATTTCTGTAGCACCACATAACAGACTATTCTTCAGCCACCCCATTACCATCTTAGAATCTCCCTCAATCAACAAGTTTTCTAAGTTGAGCTCCTTAGCAACTTGAACTCTCTGCAAAACAGCAAGCATTTCGGCTCTAACAGAATCCCCTACTCCACTGCTCCTGATAATAAAGCATTGGCATTTCTTCCTCTATCCCTCAAAACCCCTCCTACTCCAGATCATGGTTTAAAGTATGGCTACACCCAAATTTATCAGCAGGGGTGTATCAATACTTTTTTACCCCATGCTTTTTATTTTTTAGTTTTTTTTCAAACTCCATTCTTACACATGTTTTTATATTATTTAATCAATAAAAATATTGATTTCCTGAAAACACCTTTAAATAGGTGTATCGGAAACCCAAAGATATGATATGATACGCCCGATACATATCGTATTGATACTTTGAACCTTGCTCCAGATGGACCTGGATTTCCTAGGCTGCTCTTATCTAGTGATTTTTTTTGATAAGTAAAAGGTCATTAAAATTTCATTGAAATCGATAAGGATAAGCAACTATTACAAGCTTCCTATAGGGAAGCGTGAGGTGCAGCCTCACTCTTAAAGAAAAAAACAGCACAAGATTTACAATTGAGCCCAATACAACCGATCCCTAATTACCCCTTGCTTAGCTAAAGAATCAGCCAATGCATTACCCTCCCCCCCCCCACCACCCATTGTATAACCAAATGCATCTGTTGTGTTACCATTTGAGCTTTCTTTATTTCATCTCTATAACACCATATCACTGAACCCAGATCTTTTATCCAGTCCATGACCACCTTGGAGTCCCCTTCCATCGCCAAGTTCTCCAAGCTCATCTCTTTTGCAATCTGAACACCTTACAGGACTGTGTACAGTTCAGCCTTTAAAAAGTCTCCACTCCCCACTAGTCCTAAATAAAGTGCTACCATATTCCCTTCCTTATCTCTTATTGCTCCTCCAATTCCAGAAGGACTTGGGTTGCATTGACTACTCCCATCAAAATTTAATTTCAGAAAACCTTCATTGGGAAGTGTCCAAACCAACCTCCTTGTTTTAGCCTTCTTCACTGAACTAGAAGCCACTGAAAATTAGTTCCTCCAAATATCATCTAAGGAGAACTGTTTAAACAAATCCAAAGTTAGTAGTCAATGTATTACCCTAGCCATTACACAGTCCATAATTTGTTGTTTGCTTCTCTCCTCTTGGAAGATCCTAGCATTTCTTTATTCCGATAAAGTCCAAATTAGTGCTGCTCCAGCTCTAGTGCACCTCCACATTATTCTTCCCCCTCTCTTTGGCCAAGAAAAAGTAGATGGATCAAACAATATCTTAATCTCCATTGGCACATTCCTCCTTCACCCAAACAAAGAGAAAAACCAATCCCAAATATTTGCAACAAAGGAACGGGAAATTAGTAAGTGGTAACAAGATTCACCATCGGATTTACAAAGAGTGCACCAATTCGGGGAAATACACAAAAAAGACCTCTTGTTTTGCAAGTAACCCGAAGTGTTAATTTTCCCATAAACCACTTCTCAACAAAAAAGCCTCAATTTTAGGGGGAATTAGCTGACACCAGACTTCCTCAAAAGGAAAGGATTGAGGGATAGGGGGCTAGTAAAGAGAATAAAAAAAAAGAGGTAAAGGAAAAGAAACCTTAGAACTTGGGCACAAAACTCTTCCATCCAGTTTAGAAGGTTATAAGTAGACTCTATCAAGAAGAAGTAAAAGCTCTGAGAAACAAGTGACTTCATCATCCCTCAATTCCCTTCGAAACCCAAAATCCCAATTCTTATCTAGTGAACTATTCTAATCATCGTGCACTTTCCTCTTGAAAAACTCTAGCATTCCTTACCTCCCAAACTGTCCAAATTGATGTTGCCTTCATACACCTCCCAAACTGACCCCCGTGCCACACCCCTCGAGGCAAGCCCAAACAAGTCCACATTAGGTCTTCAATTTAGTTCTCACACAAAAAATGATGATTTTATATGTTTAACTGCTTTTTAACAAGATATTTTATTAGAATGAATGAATGAACAACATTACCAAATTGGGGGTAAAATCAGGAATGTAATATGTTTTACATTACATTAGCTACTTGAAGTAATGCAATTGAGTGAAAAAGGAGATTAGAGGTTTTACATGCTTGAAAATGTTTTATATGTTTGATTTTATTTTTAAATTCTCATTTGGATATGCTTTACATCTTATGTTTATGTATTTTAATTTTAGATAATAGGTTTTTTAAAACATTTATTTTAAAATTTAAGTTTATATTTTTTATTAATATCATGTTTAATATTTTTTTATTATTTTTTTATTTTTTATTTTTTTTATTTTTTGGCTTTTTTTTATTTTTAGCATTTTTTTTGTATTTTTGTGCCTTGCATCAAAAAGGCGCGTGCCTCGCCTTGCGCCTCAAGCACAAATTGACCTCTACGCCTTGCGCTTTTAAAACACTAGTCCTTCCTCTTTTTAGGCCAAACAAAATCATAAGAGTTGAAAAGCATTAAACTCCATAAACAAATTCCCCTAACATCAAAGCAAAGAGAAATACCAATTCCAAATGTCTACAACAAAAGGACAAGAGATTAGTAATGGCAACGCTTCTCACTATTAGATTTGCATAGAAGGTACTAGTTTGGGGAGATGCACAAAGGTCTTTCTCTTTTGTAACTTATTCATAGTGTTAATCTTCCTATAATAAATTTCCCAACAAAAAGTGCTGATTTTACGAGGAATAGGCCTACACCATATTAAACACCTCTGAAATGGGAGATTGACAAAGGGACTTAAAGGAGGCACAAAAGAAAAGACCATTAGCATGGGGGACCCAAATTCGTCTATCTTGTTTGTCAAGATCCAAGCAAACTTTAGGAAGGAGAAGCAACGGACTATCTATTGACATGAGCTCTTCATCCCTTAACCCTCGGCAAAAACCGAAGTCCCAATTGGAGCCCAACACTTTTTTGTATAAGGGTATGGAGAACAAGGCAGGGAACTACTCCTAAAGAGAAAGGTTACCAACCCAAACATCTTCCCAAAAGTAAACAAGGTCCCTTGAGCACATATTAAAGTACCCCCCTCTCAGTTCCCATAAGAAATCCCTTTGTCACTTTCTCAAACTTCTTTGCCTCCCTTTCTGGAATTCTAAACACTAAGAGATAACAAATTGGCAAATTAACAAGTGTGGACTTTATACCACCCAACAAGATGTAACTCCTCCACACAACCAATCTCGTAGTGCACTTTTCCAAAATTGGGTTCCAAAAACTGATTTCCTTGGGATTCTCTCCTCCATACAGCATTGCTAGCCTTACTACTATTTTATAGAATTTCCGTTTTAATCTTAAGTGGTATTCGCCTATCAATATCACACAAGACTATACATGCACCCTACCATTTTGCCCATAATCATATAAAAGTGCATATCATATTTCTAAATTAACCAACAATTAACCACTTTTATATAAACACAACAATCTTAAAAGTGATTAGCAGGGGACAATTAATGACCTCTCTATCTTGGCTCATTCATGAATTTACTTGGACTTGCCAAGCTCATTCAATTAGTTAGATATCATAAATAGAAATAAGCATCTCAATTGGGTCAACAATGGTTCTTCCCTACACGGCTTGCATCCCTTCGGAAAAATGGATGATTTGAACCCTCTAAATTGGAGAAACTTTAGATTGGCTAATGTTTCAATTGAAGATCCCCCTAGGATACCTTAGCCCTATGGCCATCCTTAAATTACAAATTTCTCTAAGAAAGATCAACAGCCTAAGTTTTCCAAATTTTCTTATTTTCATGCCCATGGTTTGAGCTTTTCCCATTAATATAGGGTGAAAAGTCTAATGCTCAAGACCCTTATATTACCATGTGGAAACTTTTTTATGAGTAAAATAAATTTTTCTCAGATTAGAAAAAAGAATCAATATATACAAAGATGCCATGTACCCCCAAATAATGGACCCAATTTCACCTTCTCCAATCGGAGTTCTACTAGCTGATTTGGCTTTTGAGTAGTTTAACATCTTATCCAAATGAAATTACTTGACAAAATGGCATCATAATAAATATATTGGACTTGAGAAGTTAAATATGGTAGGCAGAGCAGAGTTAAGAAATATCATTATTATATTGCATTTATTTCCATTTTGAAATTTCAAATGTGTTTCAACATAGTAGGAAAGCTAGAGCTGAGATATCAATATCCAAGGTCTTCCACAAAGAAAATAGAAAAAAGGAAACTACAAATGACAGTTCTTTCCCACATTCCATGCCTAGGACCCTTTATATATCAATATCCAAGGTTTTCCATAAATTCTAGAAAATTGAACTATTGCCACAAGGATCTCCTTCAAAACTTGGATTTCCATTTTCACATCATGAGGCACCGTTTCCACAACCATCAAATCCTTCATCTCTTTCAGTACCCAAATCAAATGAATGTTTCCTCCTGATTTCATCCAATAACATTGGCTGTGGAGGAGGAAATGAGGAGCTTGATCTTCTTTAATTCTATCCATGTTTAGGACACAACATGCATCAAAACTTAAAGGAAGTTTTGGCACCAAGAGGAAGAGATCTAAGAAGATATGATGTGCACAAGTTTTTCTTTTTATTTGTTGGTTTAAAGATCTTACAGTTAACCATATGAACCACATCTGGTACAAATACTTCAGAATAATCTGGATTATATAATGATTTCTCAGCTATGATTTTTTTCTTTTTTCCTTTTGATAAGTGAAAAAAAGTATTATTACTATGAGTGTGAGACACCCTCAAAAATATTTACAAAAAAAAGTTATACTATAGCCTGTACATTGAAAACAAAAACTATCAAAAATAGTAATATCTTTAAAAGATTCAATTTTTTTCACTACATAAAAGATTCAACTTAACTCCATAAATCAAAACCGGTACAAGACTCTAGCCCACGAAATTAGTGCCCATTCAATTTTGTTAACAGTTCCTCCAGTGAAAGACTTCCACCCTGAAATACCCTACTATTCCTCTTCAAAAGAAAGCCCACCCACTCTCCAAGAGGATAACAGGTCAGCCACAGTCTGATGTACCACCCACTATCTATGAAAGAGCTTACATAAATGGCCCCAAATCATTTAAGTGAAAAGGAAATCAATAAGCAGATGACCTGCCAATCAGCTTACTCATCGCATAGGCAGCACAAGTTATTAATATTCATCCGTTTTTCAACAGAAAATCCAGTCTGAATCTGATATCCCCCAAACAAAGAAAATAATCCTAGAAGGAAACTTACTTGCCAAATCCAGCTCCAAGAAATCTTCTGAAGCTCTCCAATGAGTGTGTGTTTAAACCGTTATCATACAGATGAATCCTTATGCAGATTTTTCAGCAAAAAAAATGTTTTTTTTACTTTTTATCATTTTTCTATAATTATTTGGAGCATGAATGATTGTACCATTTGTACAAAATTCTTACTCTCTATGAAATATTATTTTTTTTAAATATCATAACCAGTGCATGTCAAACCAATCAAATCTAAATAAGTTGCTATTTATCATGGAACCTCAATCTCATCACAAAGCTGAGCCTCATCCCCATGCACAATTTCAGAGATGAACTAGGAAAAGCTCCATTCCTTGATAACCCTACTTAAGCCACTAAAATTTTCTTTAACAACTAAATCACTAGAGCAACTAGAATATAAATTCCATGTTATTAACAAATGTCACCATTAAATAGGCAAAAGCAGTAATTTAATAGGGTAAGGATAGGTTATCAAAACAAACTAATAGGGTAGAAGAGGCAAACCACATTTGTCGTCTCATTGGTTTGGGGCAGGTAATCACTTCATTCTTGCTCAAGCATTTTTCCACCATTATAGCTGTCCTTAGTTCCCTCAATTCAGATATCTCTTTCATCAATTTCTCCTCATGCAACTTTGAGCTCACTGAATAAGATTAGACAGAACAGATAACTATCAGAACAATAGATTGTAACAAGGAAATCATGATTTATATCAACACTTTCAGCAAGATTACAGCATAATGAACCCAATCCAAGTAACATAAACCTTGTGAATTCTCCATCAAACTTCTTGAAGCCATATGCAGAAGTAATCTAGAATATTCAAGACTGCGATGCTGCCTCCTGATGCAGTCTTCTGCATAGAATGAAATAATTCAATCAGTAACCAAATGGAAAGTCACAATACAACAAATAAACAAACAAAAATTTCTTCATTTGTATGGTTTCTAGATGGATTTCGAGAGGGAAATCAACAGCAACAATTATTCTATTTTTCTACAGATCAGAGAAAGTAAAACCGAAGAGTCAAGAAAACTATTATATAAATGTATTCCCCGCTAGAATGTAAGTATGTAACAGGTGGAAGCTAAAGATGACTAAACAAAACTTCCAGGCGATCTATAGGAAAAAGGAATTAAACCAGAAGATAAGGGTAACTCCTATTTATAATTAAAAAAAATGTATTTCTACCAACTGTTTCAATTCAGAATTTCTATGCAATTCATTGAATTCAATATGAAGATTGAGAGTTACCACCCTCGAAACAAAATGTTTGTTTTATTATTTTTCTAGCATAAAAATGTTCCTTTGGCTCCAAACTGCAGAAGTTGGATTTTAATTGACACCGGTTTCATACAAATTTTGCAAGTTCTTGAAAGCATGTAGCAAAGTGGAAAATCTAAGATACCCTTGAGACATCCCTAGGAAACTAATATACTACAGAATTATTATTGGGAAAAATCGATGATGTCGGAAAGACATGATAACAGAGAGGCTTTGACCAATCACCCTCCCCCCAGGGTGAATTTTGATGAAAACCCACCTGATTTGAAGAAAAAAAAAATTAAACTAAACTATTTAAAAATTGTTGTACTTTTTTGACACTTTCGCTAGACTTCAAATCTCTGGCACTTTAGACATTAAAAAAAAAAAAAACGACGGCCCTAAAAAAAAAAAAAAAAAAACAGAAAACAAACCATCTCCTTCCCGCATAATCAACGTACCTAACCCATAAAAATAAAAAATATATATATGGTTACCTGAATATGTCGATGTCCTTTAATATGCGACAACCAATTATTCAGAAAATGAAAACGGAAGACACCAGATAAAACCACAGAAACTTCTGCGAAGAGATAGATCTGAATCCTCTTTTCCTTCGTGTCCTAATCAGTAATCACAACCTCGGCATAGAAACCAGAACAATTTCTTTAATTTAAATCTAGATCTCCAGGAACAAATTCCCGGATTTCTAACCCAACCAAGCACTGAGATCAGAGGATCGAAACGCTAGTTTCGATTCCTCTGAAATCCCTTAAAGCAGCAGAGAAAGAGAGAGAGAAGAGAAGAAGGAAACCTTTTTCTCTCCTACTTTACTCCCGCTGGCCTCCGCTGCTGCAAAAGAGAGGAGACGACAGGTATTGTCAGGTGTATTTATTCAACTAGTATTTTTTAAATGACGCAAATGCCCTTCGCCCACGGCAAACATGCCAAAAAAAGTTATAAATAAATAAAGAAAGCCACGCTGGATAGATAAGATTGGGATCCCGGGGGTTTTTGTAAGGTACTTTTCCGTTGGACTTAAACGGAAGCTACAACTTTCCTTATGTATCAAGATCGAACTCTATATGCGAATCGGACGGCAACATGTCAACCTAAATGTGGGACGGATGTGTTCCTAGATGACGTGTTATTTCATTATTGGCACAACATAAGAAATTGGAAATGTTGAAAAACCCATCTCTTTTTTCAACTGTACACGTGGCCACGTGAGACGTGTATAAGTTTGTAAGTTTGTTGAGCGGTTGAGCCTTTGGAGCGGGTGAGAGATCCAACCGGGCGGCCGGGCCATTTACATTCCCGACTGAATTAGAGAAGGCGCGGAATCAAACCAAAAAATTGGAAAACAAGTTGGAACAATTATCAGAGCCAGGTTTCGATCCTGGGACCTGTGGGTTATGGGCCCACCACGCTTCCGCTGCGCCACTCTGATGGTTGTTGCTCAATGCGTAGTCGAAAATTTAATAAATATATCACAAGAAGCGTTTAGTGTGGTAGACAGGTACATTAACATGAGGCAAAGATTAAACGCATGGCCAAGAATCCCCTAAATGATGTATGGCTCAAATTAACACCACGTCATCCTTAGATGTGGCATAAGTAGAATGAAATGTTTAGGAATCACTCCTTAGCCCAAAATAGGGAATAATTTGTTAACTGAAAGTTAAATAATAGAAACACATAAGAGTATATAATTGTTTTATATTTTTATTTTTTAAATAATTAATAATTATTTATATTTTATATACTAGGGCTGCCCAACAAACTTGACCCAAGATGGTCAATTTCTACTATTATCAATTGGCTTTGATTCAATAATTCCCAAGGTTGGACCAGTTTCGCTTAGGCCGTTTCTAAACCAACTAAAATCAAAAGACATAACCATAAATATATATATATATATATATATATATATATTTTATATTTTAAATATAATTTTTTAATATGGAAAAGTGGGAAAATCCTCACATTTCTTTAATATAATTTTTTAATTTTTTAATTTAAATTTAATTTTTAAGTTCAAATATTTTGAACCGATTAACTAAATTACGAAACAAAAAATCGACCCAAACTGATACAACCCGAGTGCGCCAGTTTTCACAAATGGTTAGTTGGTTTTGGGTGACCAAATCCCCAACCTAACCAGATCAATTTGGTTGGCCAAACAGCTTCGACCAAACCGAATCAACACGTGAACACTCCTAATTTTAGCTAAATTAATAGTTTAATCTCTAAAAAATATTAGTCAATAACCTATAACAAAAATACAATAAATACAAAAAGTACAATAAATTTATTTTTGTTTTGTAAAATAAAAAAACAAAAATAAATTTATACATAATTATTGAAAATATATTTATCACAATAAACAATAAATCATTACTAAAATACAATAAATATTAATTTTAAGATATAAAATTATATAATAAATATAGATTAAGAGTTTAAAATTATTATTAATAAATATTAATTTTTTGAAAGTTATTCTCTCGAGTTATCAATTGATATATGTGAAATTAGTTATTTATAATATTATTTAGTTATTTAAATAATATCATTATTTAAATTTTAAAATATTAATTATTTATTAAATTTAATAATCTATAAAATTATTATTTTACTATTATTACATAATTTAATTATTCATTTTGTAAAATATTAAATCATTATTAATTTATATTATGTTATAATTATTTTTCTAGTTTTAAGAATTTTTTTTTAATTTATTACATAATTTCGTTATTTTAATTATTGAAAATCTAAAATATATATTTTTCTAGTTATGTTAAATATTTTTCTATTTAAAATATTTAGTTACTTAAATATTTAAGTAATATGTAAAATATTTAATACTTTGTTATTTAATATATTTAGTTATTAAAATATTTAAATAATATTTTATTTTTTTAATGTTAAATTTTTATTATTCGAATAACATTTAAATTGAATAATCCATAAGATCATAATTTATATTGTTAGTACATAATTTCATCAAGAATTTTGTAAAACTATAAAATTATTAATAATATGAATATTATAAAATCAATCAGAATTATTTTTAATTCAAACTTTCTTTAGATAGGTATAAATAAAAAGTGGGGGAGAGGATAAATAGGAATCAAAGATAAGTTAGGACAAAAACTCTCTACTAAATTAGGAGATAAATATGAGTTGGAGATAATTTAGAAGATAAATAAAAGTTAGAGATAATTTAGGAGAAAGTGGGGGATAGAGGGAGGTAGTTTACGATAGGGTTGTTCACGGATCGGGTTGGATCGGTTTATTGGCATTTTTCCAACCGACCCGACCTGGTCAGTTTACCTAGAAATGAAACCGAAACCGACCCAGTACTAAGTAAAACCGACTTGGTCGGTTTGAATCAGTTTGGGTCGGTTTTGTGAATGATTCTCTCAGTGTGAACGGTAAAGGATTCAAGTCTAACAAAGCAAAGGCTGAATGCCTGAAAATTAAAAATAATTTGATGGATTAAAACTAATATTTTATATATCAGAAATTTTATATATAATATGTATATTTCTGAAATAAAGCTGAAATATATATGTTTCCACAAATATATATCTGAAATATATATTAAAACTAAAATATATATAGTAAAACTGAAATATATCAGATATATATATATATAATATCTGAAATATATTATATATATATATAATATATATCTAAGTCGGTTCGGTTTCGGTTTTCATACATGAAAACCGAAACCGAACCGAATTATCGGTTTGTTTTTTTGTAACCTGAAACCGATCGATACTAAAGAAAAACCGACCAACTCGGGTTGGATCGGACTGGTTTGGTCGGTTTGGGTCTTGTTATGAACAGCCCTAGTTTACGAGAAATTTTAGGAGAGGAAATTATTTAGGTTATTGGGAACGTGTGTGTGTGTGAGAGAGAGAGAGAGAGAGAGAGAGAGAGAGAGAGAGAAAGATTAGGTAATCTCATTGGTTGTTTAAAAAATGACATGAAATTAAAAAATAAAAAAATTCAAAAAAATGTGAAAATTCCTAAACTTCCTTCTTTTAATATATCTACTAGCGGGGACCCATGGGATGCACGAAATTTGTTAAGTTAAAGATGAACAATAGAAACATGTAAGAGTATACAATTGTTTTATATAATAATTAATAATCATTTATTTTTTATATACTACTTTTAATATTTTTTATAATACAAGAATAACAATAATTAATTTTAGATAGGGTTTTTTATCAAACTTATGGATGGAAATTTTTCCCATTTCTCCAATCCCCGTGGGAATCTGCCCTGAATGGGGAGAGGATGAGAATGATTTTCCCCTCGCAGAGATAGAGATGGGGAAATTTTCATCCCCATTGGTGGGGACAATGCAAAGACAGGGAGAGCAGTCTCTCCCCCACGTGGACCTTGATCCCTACCCTATGGGATCCCCACTAATATATACACATATGTTTATATATGTCTATATGTTCATATTTTTAAAAATATGGTTGAATATGTTTGAAACTTTTCTAATAGGATTGTAAATTTTAATTATTTTATTTCTATTTTTTTAATAAAATAAAAAACAAAAACATAACGGTTGGCATTATAAAGAATCACGGGGAGTGGGGATCACCGTGGGGACTAGGATGGGGATAACTTTGCCCCCAGTAGCAGGGATGGGGACGAGCACATGGATGGGGAGAGGCTCCTTGTCCCCGCCCCACCCCATTGCCATTCCGAATCAAACTAATGAAACTGACCAACCTGATTTCTAGTATTTCTTGTAAGCTTTGGTTCAACAATTTCCCAACCCAACTAAGTTGGATCAGTTTCACTTTGGCTATTTATAAACTGACTAAAATTGAATGACCCAACCATATATATATTTTAAATATATTTTTTAATATAGGAAAGTGGGTAAGTACCAATATTTCTTAGGCTAAAATAGTTTATATCATAAATTTAATTTAAAATTTATTTTTTAATAACGCCATTGTAACTTTTTTAAAATTTAAACTTTAATTTTTAAAATTAAATTTTTAAGTTTAAATCTGTTGAACCGATCGACCAAACCAAAAATTGATCCAAACCGATATAACTTGAGTGACTAACCCCCCAATCTAACCAGGTCGATTTGGTTGGCCAAACAATCTACAACTGAATCGAAATAGCCCATGAACAATAAGTTTAATCTCCAATAATTATTAAAACTTTATAGCAAAAATACACAATAATTAAATTTAAAAAGCTAAATAATAGTAGTTTAAACTCCAATAATTAATGAAAATTTTCTATTAAAAACAAAACAAAAATAGATTTATTCTTAATTTCAATATTATGTTATAATTACTTTTCTATTTTGAAGAAATTTCTTAAATTTATTACATAATTTCATTATTTTAACTATTTAAAATCTAGTTATGATAAATATTTAGTTATTTAAATATTTAAGTAATCTATAAAATATTTAAAAATTTTTGTTATTTGAATTTTATTTATTTAAAGCTATTACATATGATTAAATATTTGAAAAACATTTAAATTGGTAATCCAGAAAAACATAATTTAAATTGTTAGTACATAGTTTCGTGATATATTTTGTAAAAATATAAAATTATTTTTTTGTGTTTTTAATTAATATTTCCAAGTTATTATATAATTTTGTTAGAATATTTAAATAATTATTAAATTTTTCAATCCATACTTTCTTTAGATAGATATAGATAAAAAAAGTAGGGGAGAGGATAAATAGGAATTAGAGATAATTTAGGAGAGAAACTCTCTACTAAATTAGAGATAATTTTGGAGATAAATAGGAATTAGAGATAATTTAAAAGATAAATAGAAATTAGAGATAATTTTGGAGAAAGTGGGTGATAGTGGGGGAGGAAGTTTAGGAGAAATTTTAGGAGAAGGGATTATTTAGCTTATTGGGAAAGTGCATCTCATTGGTTGTTTCAAAAATGACATGGAATAAAAAAATAAAAAATTCAAAAAAAAGAGAAAATTTCTTGACCGTTTCAATATTTGTATATATAAAGATAAATGATATTTATCATGTTTTTACGAAAGTAAAAGGTGTTTAGCAAGTTACTTACAATTCAATATTATTGTGTAAGGCATAACGAAGTGAATCTCGATCTCCTACCTATAGGACACTACAAATGTATATCGGAAACATCTCCTCATGAATGGTAATAGAAATCGGCTTTGGTCCTCACAAGATCGTGTTCACACTGTTTGCACAATCCCTTTGTAGCCTTGCAATGGGAATCTCTCCCCATGAAAAAAGCGTAAAAGTATGGAGATATGCCCAATGTATGTCTGTAAAAGGTTGTGAGAGCAATGTTAGCACTGAATCCGATCACATGGTAACATGTAAATACAAAAGTTGTTCCCACTGTATAGCTGTAGTGTTCTGTGGTAGGAGATATGAGCTCCAATGAGCTTTTGCATTAAAACAACCCATTTGATTAATCGAAGGAAAAAAGAACTTTATTTAGCTTTTTTAGGCTTGAAGGAAGTTGTTTTCAACAAAAATAGATAATGGCTAGCCAACTACTAAAAAAGAAAAAGAACTTCCAAGTATAGCCTAAAACTAAAATAATGGGATTGGCTTTAGTATTGTTAATGCTTAAACCATATTTGTTGATAGTAGACTAATGTTGCCCATTCACAGTCATACATGGGTTTTTTATTAGCTTATTGTCATATTTTTTGCAAATTCCATGTATTTTTATCAGAAAAATAATGCCTCATAGTTTTCATTTGCACTGGTGTAAATGCATGGGAATGAAACTACGGCCCTATTTTGTGCATCTTAACGTGCAAGCTGTCGGCTGTTTAGCAACCCGACAGCCCACATTTTGGTCTTTTACCATTTGATTGGGAAACTAGTCACCAAGAGATGCCACCCTAAAAAGATGCATGAAGCCGTTTTAGGCTATTTTTCGAAAAGCTCTAATCGAGCTTTTCAACATTTTTCATCGCATCTTTGCGTGGAAATATATGAGGCAAGACACGCCTTAACCAAACGATCTTTAGACTGCTAAAATCTTAATGCAAAAGCTCACACCATCTTTTGGTTGTCAAGTTTGCTAGAAGATCTTTCAAAAAAGATTTGCCAAATGGCACCTACGTTAAGTGCATTTTCTTGTTTACTTTTAATTGTCTTGACCTTATTTGTTCATAAGAAGGGAAAATAAGAAGTAAAATGATGTGCTTTTCATCTTATATGAAATAAAAATTGAGTTAGGAGGGTTAATGAGGTAGGGAGCAAGATGATGTAGTTCCCACTTTTATACGATAGATAATTGAGGTAGGAGGAACGTAATGCAAATTTTACCTCAGTTTTTGAGATGCAAAATTTACATTGCTAGAGAGTGCAAATAAGTAAAAAAAGTATGATTTCTGCATCGGGTGGGAGTACAAATCATATTAACAAACAAATGGATACAAAACAAAACTAGGTGCAAATATTGTATTTGGTTCAGATTTGCAATGCAAACAAACAGAGCCTAGACGTGTAAATCGGGTCGTACGGGGCTGGCATAGCACAACCGCATGCAGCTCATGTTGTATCGGCCTGTGGGTCGTGCTTACCTCCCTTGGGCTACTTTGGGGGTTGTCTCGACATGGCCAACGTCCCAAGCCTGTGCGAGGCTGTGCCATGTTATAGGTCGGGCTAATCCATGGGCTGAACCTTGGGATAGATAGGGCCATGAATCGGGCCAAGCCATGTTTTCTAAAAATTTTGAAAAAAAATAATGAAAAAATTAACACAAATTAAAAAAAATAGACAAAAATAAAAAGAAATCTTAAATTTTTATTTTATATCAATTTTGATGTATACAATTGTATATACATGCAATGATAAAATGAAATAATATAATAAGATTGCAAATAATATTATATATTAATATATTATATAATTATCATATATAATATATATATATAATATAAATATATATGGGTCGTGCTAGGCCATATAGCGGGTTGGGCCATGTCGACACGCAGGCTGTAGGCGACAGCCTGCTCGGTCATGCCATGCTGTGCTGGTAGACCTATTCATGGGTTGGAAGCCCGACAGCCCGACCCGTTATAAGTCGGGTTGGGTCATAATTTTAGGCCCGTGGGCTTGGGCTTGGGCTTTGGCCTAAAGCACCATGCCTGACTTTTGAGTTTTTAAGGTTTTTAATATAAATAAAATACTTTTTATTGAATAAAAAAAAGAAAAATGTATGTTTTCAAATTTCTGGTCGGGCTCTGGCTCGGGCCCAAGCTTCGGGCTTTATATGAGGGTCGGGCTTGGGCTCAAGACCTAGGCCCAATGGTCGAGCCGGGCTCAGGACTAGAACTGAATGTATTCTATTGATACATAGACAAAGTCCAGCACGAACTCGGCACGACCCAAGCCATGAACAGGTCTAAGTGCCAACCCATAGACCTGAAACCTTAGGCTCGGCAAGACCTGTAGTCCGTTGTGTTGTACCATGTCAGGCCACGAGCGACATGACCAGATTTGCACCTCTAACAAAGCCTAAGGGAGTGCTGGCTCATGCAATGGTTTACTCGAAATCCAATTTATTGTCACCCAGATAAAGAAAAAATATTTTAAAAAAACTGAAATACTTTTCAACTTGTAAGTACATGTGGTTTCCCACGTCTGAGATTGCGATGAAAGCATCAAACCAAAACCATAGAAGCACCCATGTGATACGGGAGCCACCAAGGGTCTGCGATGAACTCATAAGTCATCACAGACTTGCGATGATCTCAAAGCCATCGTGGACCTACGATGGACTTAAGGACCACTGCGTGTTTGCAACGAGCCAAAATTACTTGTGATGAGACATCCAACAGATGATGGAGCAATCAAGCGAACACGTCAAACTGGCTCTGATATCATTCATGCCAAGTCAACACGGGAGACCCGTAAGGGGAAGTAGCGCACATATGCTATGAGAATCCTTGGACGAAAGGAAACTTTGTCCTAGGAAGATCTCACGCGATGCATGGCGAACCCCCAACAGTGTCCTCTTGACAGCCGACATCAAATATCCCTCAGCCTCGAGGTCTCCCCTTATAAAAAGGGGAATAAACCGTGATTGACACACAATTATATCAACTATGCTACTTCTATCTACCTTTGCTACCCAATATCCCTCGGCCTTTCTTTGTCCTTCGAGGAGACCACCACACTTAGCCTTATCGCCCCACTTACATTATAATCTCTAGTTCTTGACATTGATCATGGAGAATGGCTGCCCAAAGAATCAATCTTTCCCCCATCCCAGAGGAGCAACATGAGAACCCTGATAACTCCAACATAGAACTCAAAGATTAGGATGCTCAAGAAATAGTGGAGTAGGCAGATATCACCATCCTATCCCACAAGGTCTACATCGTCGAGTCTCGCTTCAACCCGATGGAGCAGTTGCAAGCTGAGATGAGAAGCACCCTGCAATTGCTGTTACAGGGGTTGGGAACCCCCGAACACCCTCCCTTTTCCCCTACAGACCCACCTGCACCAACCGCTCCTAGTTGTCCCATGGCTTCAGTTGAGCGGCACTCACATGAAACCAACCGCCCATCTATACCTACTATAGCCCAAAGAACCCAGCGTTCTGTTGCCGAACAATCACAGACAGTAGTGCACAACCCAATAATGATCAATACACCTATCAGCTAGCTAGAGATCAGGGAATATGTCTAGGGCCTAAAAGAGGAAAGCCAGAACAAAACACAGGTGGCCCTTACCCTATAAAAGCCTTATTCCAACGACATCCTATATAAACCTTACCTGGCTAACTACATCCTCTCCACAGCAATGGCCCCAATATGACGGACATAAAGGAAGCCTGTAGGAGCACGTCAATAAGTTTGAAGATGCGCTAGGTGCGTTCACTTTGGATGGAGACTTAAAGGTCTAGGAATTCTCCAAATCTCTTATTAGACCGACTTACTCCTGGTTCGTCAACCTGACAGCATGAAACATTAACTTGTGGGTGGAGCTCACAAAGAAATTTTGTCCAAATAGTTCACCTTGGAACGGAGGCTGACCATGGCCGACCTTCGCAAAATAGAGCAACGCATTGGGGAGGACCTCCTAGCTTATGTTATGCAATTCTAGAAATTGACCCATTCGATCTTTGAGGAACACACAACCGAGAAGGGTTTTGTAGATCAATGCATACAAGGGATGCACCCCGCCTATAGAATTGGCATTGAAAATGTGGATGTCGAGATCTTTAGTCAACTCTGGAAGTGCGCTGAGAGGACAAAGCGCACAATGGCCGTCCCCGGAGTGACTACTGCCATACAAAGGCCACCCTATACTAGGCCAAAAGCGTACATGGTAGATTCCAAGCCTCGCGGCACAAGAGGGCCTAATCAATTTGACCCTTGATGGTATATAATTGTTTTATATTATTAAGGAAAAGCTAAATAATAGAAACACATGAGAGTATATAATTGTTTTATATTTTTATTTTTTAAATAATTAATAATTATTTATATTTTATATACTACTTTTAAGAATTTTTTTACAATACAAAAATAACAATAATTAATTTCAGCTAGGATTGTTCATAAAACTGATGAAATTGACCAACCCGATCAATTCAACCCACGATGGTCGGTTTCTAGTATTTCCATCTAGCTTTGGTTCAATAATTCCCAAGGTTGCACCAGTTTCGCTTTGGCCATTGACCAAAATCGAATGACATGACCATAGATATATATTAATATTTTTATATTTTAAATATAATTTTTTTAATATGGAAAAGTGGGAAAATTCCCATATTTCTTAGTCTAAAATGTTTTATACAATAAATTCTATTTTTGAATTTATTTTTTAATAATTCTATTGTATTTATTTAATTTAAATTTAATTTTTTAAGTTCAAATCTTTTGAACCGATTAACCAAAATAAAAATTAACTCAAACCGATCAACCTGAGTGGGCTAGTTTTCACAAATGGTTAGTCAATTTTGGGTGACCAACTCCCCAACTTAACCAGGTTGATTTGGTTGTTCAAACAACCTATAACCAAACCAAACCAACCTGTGAACACTCCTAATTTTAGCTAAATTAATAGTCTAATCTCAAACAAATATTAATCAATAAATTATAAAAATATACAATAAATACAATAAGTACAATAAATTTATTTTTGTTTTGTTAAATAATAAAACAAAAACTAAATTTATACATAATTATTGAAAATATATTTATGACAAAAACAATAAATAATTACTAAAATACAATAAATATTAATTTTAAGATATATAACAAATATAGACTAAGAGTTTAAAATTATTATTAATAAATATTAATTTTTTGAAAGCTATTCTATCAAGTTATCAATTGATATAAGTGAAATTTTTATTTATAATATTATTTAATTATTTAAATAATACAATTATTTAAATTTTAAAATGTTAATTATTTATTGAATTTAATAATCTATAAAATTATAATTTTTACTATTATTACATAATTTCATTATTAATTTTGTAAAATATTAAATTATTATTTATTTAAATATTGTGTTATAATTATTTTCTTGTTTTAAGAATTTTTTAATTTATTACATAATTTTGTTATTTTAACTATTGAAAATCTAAAATATATACTTTTCTAGTTATATTAAATATTTCGTTGTTTAAAATATTTAGTTATTTAAATATTTAAATAATATGTAAAATGTTTAAATTTTTTTATTTGAATTTTATTTAATTATTTATTTATTTTTACTATTTTGTTATTAAAATATTTAAATAGTATTTTAGTTTTTAATGTTAAATTTTTATTATTTACATAACATTTAAATTGAATAATCCAAAAGATCATAATTTATATTGTTAGTACATAATTTCATCATGAATTTTATGAAAATATAAAATTATTAATAATATGAATATTATTAAATCTATTAGATTTATTTATTTTTTTGGTTTTTAGTAAATATTCTAAAGTTATTATATAATTTTGTTAGAATATTGAAATAATTCATAAAATTTTTAATTCAAGCTTTCTTTAGATAGGTATAAATAAAAAGTGGGGGAGAGGATAAAGACGAATTAGAGATAAGTTAAGAGAGAAACTCTCTACTAAATTAGGAGATAAATATGAGTTTGAGATAATTTAGAAGATAAATAGGAATTAGAAATAGTTTATGAGAAAGTGGGGGATAGGGGGGAGGTAGTTTGGGAGAAGAGATTATTTTGGCTACTGGGAACGTTTTTGTGTGGGAGAAAGAGAGAGTTTATATATATATAGTAAATATGCACGTGCATTTGCATGTGATAATATCTCCAAGACAAAACTATTTACAATTGATGGGTAGTTTTTGAACAACTATAAGTGGGTAGTTTCTTAACTGTTCTAAATGAGAGTTTTTGGAGTGAGAGTAAAGGACATATATGTCCTCTTTATGCCCATTGTATGCTGCTTAGATAAGGGGTAGAAAATATCTAATGAAAATTCCAGAAAAAATAGGCATTCACTCTTTTATATATATACACAAAGAGAGAGAGATGATATTTAGCATGTTTTTACAAAAGAAAAAGGTGTTTAGTAAGTTACTTACAATTCAATATTATTGTGTAAGGCATAACAAACCGAATCTCGATCTCCTACCAATAGGACACTACAGATGTACATTGGGAACGTCTCCTCAGGAATGGAATAGAAATCAGCTTTGGTCATCACAAGACCATGTTCACACTATTTGCACAATCCATTGTATCCTTGCAATGGGAATCTTTCCCCATGAAAAAAAGCATAAAAGTATGGAGATATTCCCAATGTACAATTATAAAAGGCTATGAGAGAAGTGTAAGCACCGAATCCGATCTCATGGTAACATGTAAATGCAAAAGATGTTCCCATTGTACAACTGTAGAATTTTGTGGCTAGGAGATCCAGCTCCAATGAGCTTTTGCATTAAAACATCCCATTTGAAAAATCAGATGAAAAAAACTTTATTTAGCTTTTTTAGGTTTGAAGGAAGCTTTTTTCAACAAAAATAGATAATGGCTAGCTAACTACTAAAAAAAGAAAAAGAACTTCCAAACACAACCTAAAACCAAAATAATGGGATTGGTTTTAGTCTTTTTAATGCTTAAACCATATTTGTTGATAGTAGGCTAATCTTGCCCATTCACAGTCGTACGTGGGCTCTATATTAGCTTATTGTTATATTCTTATTTTGCAAATTCCATGTATTTTTATCAAAAAAATAAAGCCTCATAGTTTTCATTTATACTAGTGTAAATGCATGGGAATGAAAATACAACCCTATTGTGTGTGTCTTAACGTGCAGGCTGCCAACTGTTTAAAAGCCCGACAATCCACATTTGGGTTTTTTATCATTTGGTTGGGAAAAGATCTAGTCACCAAAAGATGCCACCTTGAAAAGAAGCGTGAAGCCTGTTTTGGGCTATTTTTGGGAAGCTCCAAACAGAGATTTTCAAACATTTTTCATCGCATCTTCATGCAGAAATACATGCGGAAAGACACGCCTTAACCAAGCGATTTAGGCTGTTAAGATCTTAATGCAAAAGCTCACATCGTCTTTTGGTTGTCAAGTCTGCTAGAAGATCTTTCAAAAAAGACTTGCCAAATGGCACCTATGTTAAGTGCATTTTCTTGTTTACTTTTAATTGTCTTGGCCTTATTTGTTCATGAGAAGGGAAAATAAGAAGTAAACTGATGTGCTTCTCCTCTTATATGAAAGAAAATTGAGGTAGGAGGGTTAATGAGGTAGGAAGCAAGATGATGTAATCCCCATGGCCAATTAGGCCAAGCCATGTTTTTTAAAAAATTTGAAAAAAATGAAAAATTTAACACAAATTAAAAAAATATCTTAAATTTTTATTTTATACGAATTTTGATGTATACAATTGTATATATATGCAATGATAAAATGAAATAATATAATAAAATTGAAAATAAAATTATCATGTAATTATCATATATAATATACACATATTATATTATACATATAGTATAAATATATATGGGTCGTGCTATAGTGGGCTGGGCCGTATCGGCACACCACAAGTGACACAGCCTACTCGGTCGTGCCGGCCCATAGACTTGAAACCTTAGGCCCAACATGACCTATAGTCTGTCATGTCAGACCGTGTCGGACCACGAGCGGCACGACCAGATTTACACCTCTAACAAAGCCTAAGGGAGTGTAGGCTCATGCAATGGTTTACTTGAAATTAGGTCTTTAATCTAGTCAAACTCAGATTTAATCAGAATCCAATTTATCGTCATCCAGATAAAGAAAAAATATTTAAAAAAACTTAATTACTTTTCAACTTGTAAGTACATGTGGTTCCCCATGTCTGAGATTGCAACGAAAGCATCAAACCAAAATCACATAAGCAATCATGGTGACACGGGGAGCCACCAAGGGCCTACGATGAAGTCATAAGTCATCATAGACTTGTGATGAGCTCAAATCCACCACGGACCAGTGATGGACTTAAGGACCACCGTGCATTCACAATGAGCCAAAGTTACTCACAATGAGACATCTAACAGATGACAACAATCAAGCGAACACGCCAGACTAGCTCTGATGTCATTCACGCCACGTCAACACGAGAGACCCGCAAGGGAAAGTAGTGCACGTGTGTTGTGAGAATCCTCAGGCGAAAGGAAATTTTGTCCTAGGAAGACCTCGCGTGGCATGTGGCAAACCCCCAACAGTGTCCTAACAGCCTGCATCGAATCAAAGAACCCTTTCCAAATAGGAATCAAACCCCTTTTGGCTCCTTCCCTTCTGAGCCTCGAGGTCTCCCCTTATAAAAAGGGGAATAAATTATGATTGACACATGATTCTATCTACTCTGCTCCCGCTTTCTACCTTTTCTACCCAATATCCCTTGGCCTTTCTTTGTCCTTCGAGGAGGCTGACGGGTTGTCGAAGCCCTCAAATTTAATTCTAGTCCCACCCTACGAATAAAATTGTAGTAACAGTGGTACCAGGTTGAATCCCATAGGGAGCCAGTAATTAATTCTCAGCCAAATGCACAATTTAAAGAGTGGGAATTTCAAATAATTAAATTTCTAATATAAAATAAAAATTAACACAAAATAGCAAATAACAATTAACAAGGAAAATTTCAGTCTTACCAAACTCTGATCCAAGGGTTCAATTTGAGTCAATTGATCACCGATCATAGGCTAAAAATAGCAATCTTGCAATTCAAGCATTTAACTTTTAGATTTTTTAGGATAGTCGTAATAAACCTTATACCTTCCCAATTTAGTTGACCAAACCCAACATTCAATCAACACTTATCATTAACCGACTGGGCACGATAGTGTTCCATATCAATTAATGATAGCAATAAATTCTATGAAAACAGTTAAACCAAAATAAAAATAATTGAGATAGCTGCAATTATTAAATTTTGTTCCGTTGATTCCCTTTAGGTTAAAACATGCCAACACATTGGTCAAAGGTTGTCACGAACAATTGACCCACAAAGATATTGACCTAATTACTACTTGTACCACTATTCGTGACAATTACGGATCACCGAATCATGGATAGCCATATAAAGATCAATATTAATTAATTTGTCAGATTAATCAACATCAACTTCCATAAAAATATGCACAAGAATAAACGAATAGTTGAATTAAAGGCAAAAATTTAAATTAAGCACATAACCTCATGGTGACACAATTGAACAAAAAATTCCCCTTGAATCAGAAAAGAGAAGCTCAGCCACTCATGGTTGTCATCTCCGTCGCTAAATTTTCTTTAGGAAATTAAAGGGGAATAAAGAGAAAATAAAGAAAAAGATGAAATTGTATTGAAAAGAGAGAGAGAAGTAGTTGGGTGGCTGTGCATATGAAACGTACGTATATCTTCTTCAGCAAAAGAGACCTATTCCTACTCATAAGGAGAAGTTTCCTAAAGTTTAGGAGCTTCCCTAAAAAAAACAATCTCTAAAGTTGAAAAACAAATAAAACACTTCTAAAAGAGTTGCCCACATGATTAGGACACTTAATAGTTATTTCCTAATCCAAAAAGATAATAAAAGATTCAGAAATCATCAACATATCGTTTCTTCTCTCGCAGGAATTTAGACTTGTAGCTTCCTTACGACGTGCCCGCATTGTAACTGATGCGCGATTCTGATCAGCAGGCAACTTCAGCACTCTTCAGCCATTACAATGCGTCCACGTTGTAACTATTGTGAGACTCTTTTCAGCAACTACGCAACCCTTTTTGTCCTTCATTCTTTCCATCATATTAAACTCCAAATTATGCTTCAAATCCTCCCTTTTTAGCTCCAATTTGATTCAAGCCTTCAAATAAACAACATTAACACAATTATCATCAAAACTACCTCAGATTACACAATTATTAACCAAAAACCCAATGAAAACAAGCAAAATCACATGCAATTTGTCAATCTATTAGAGGCCACCACACTTAGCCTTACCACCCCACTTACATTAGAATCTCTAGTTCTTGTCCTTGATCACGGAGAATGGCTAACCGAAGAATCAATATTTCCCCCATCCAAGAGGAGTAACATGAGAACCCTGATAACTCCAACATTGAGCTCGAAGATCATGATGCTCAAGAAATGATAGAGTAGGCAAATATCGCCATCCTATCCCACAAGGTCTACAACATCGAGTCCTGCTTCAACTGGATGGAGTAGTTGCAAGCTGAGATTAGAAGCACCCTACAGCTGTTGTTGCAGAGGTCGAGAACCCCTAAACACGCTCCCTTCGCACCTACAAACCCGCGACCCACCTACACCAACCCATGGCTTTGGCTAAGCGGTACTCACTTGAAACCGACCACCCGTCTATACCTACTGTAGCCTAGAGAACCCAACATTCTACCGTCGAACAAACACAAACAACAGTGCGCAACCTAGTAGTGACCAATACACCCGTCAACCGGTTGGAGATCAAGGAATATGTCCAGGGCCTAATAGAGGAAAGCCAAAACAAAACATAGGTGGCCCTTACCCTACAAAAGCCTTATTCCAACCGCATCCTATATAGACCATACCGGCTAACTACATCCCTCCACAGCAATGGCCCTAGTATTACGGACATAAAGGAAGCCTGTAGGAGCACATCAACAAGTTTGAAGGTCTAGGAATTATCCAAATCTTTGACCAGACCCACTTACTCCTGGTTTGTCAACCTGACGGCAAGAAACATTGACTCGTGGGCGGAGCTCACAAAGAAATTTTTGTCCAAATGGTTCACCTTGGAATAGAGGTTGACCATGGCCGACCTTCACAACATAGAGCAATACACTAAGGAGGACCTCCTAGCTTACGTTATGCAATTCCAGAAACTGACCCATTCGATCTTTGAGGAACACATGACCGAGAAGGGTTTTGTAGAGCAATGCATACACGGGATGCATCTTGCTTACAGAATAGGCATTGAAAATGTGGTAGTCAAGATCTTCAGTCAACTCTGGAAGTACGCTGAGAGGACAAAGCGTACAGTAACTGCCCCTGGAATGACTACTGCCACACAAAGACCACCCTATACTAGGCCAGAAGCATACACGGTAGACCGCAAGCCTCACGACACAAAAGGGCCTAATCAAGTGTCGAATTATTGCAACAATAATTGGCAAAACAACTCACTCCCATTGCCCCCACCAATATTCCCCTACACTAAAAGTTAAGTGATCATGATCATGAACAAGCTGGTGGAAGACCACGTCATCAACTTGCCACAACCATTGACCAAAATCGACCTCGAGAAGGAAAGACTCGAATCCTGCTGGTGTAACTTTCATTAATCGTCGAACCATGACTTCATGGACTACTTTACCCTGTGATGGATCTTCTTACAAAAGGTCAGGCTAGATAACTACGTCAAGAGGTAGCCCACGTCGGTAGAAACCAATCCCCTCCCAACACATTCACAAGGGGGTAGCATAAATGTTGGGGTGCCAGCCTGTGGGGATGGTGACATGTTAATCCAGCGATTCAAACAATCTATTGAGCTTCAATAGTTTTTTAGCAAACAAGGAGCAAGCAACACGATTCGGAGACTCACCATCAGAGCATTCGCGGAAGCATTCAGAAAGCCCCTAGAACGACATCACATGGACAAACTGAAGGTAGAGTTCACACTGAAGACATGCTAGTGACGGATCCATGTCATAACCGCCCCTTATAAATAAGGGCCAAAATAGGGGGCTATGAGATGCAATGGTCCTTAATTGACCAAGGAAGCTCTATGAACATAATTTCTATTTACACCTTGCGATTGATGAGTATACCCCATGACGCCGTCAAAGGCTTGCCCATAGAAGTCATCAATTTCAATGGAACGTGTCTGTCATAGAGGGTTGCTTCATGTTACTAGTATCCATCGATCCATTCTCCATAGAATAGGAGTTTCAAGTATTGTTTGGAAAAACTTCCTACCATGCGTTACTCGGACGCCCACTGATGCATGGCTTAGCATTGGTCCCATCCACTTACCACCAGTTTATCAAAGCCAAATATACCAGTTACTCGCGCCTCGTTCAAGAAATCAAAAGCCCACCTATAGGACGCAATATACTACACTGAGTTTGCTAAAGATGGAGAGACCCGGGTGGCCAAAGTTGAAGCACTGAAACTACCAGAACATCTGAGTGGACCTCCGATGGCAGCAGAACAAAAGAAGTGATTCAGATGTGTAAAAGTGATCGACAAAAATGGGAAAAGTTACTGCACGATCATCGAAGAGTTTGAAGAAGCTGGTCCTCCTATCGCAAAGAACGCCATTCCAAAGGTATGATTTATTATTAGTTTGCTTATGTATTATGTTAAATAACCCTTGTAATCTCATTTTCCCATTAATGAATACATCATATTCCTATGCCCAGAGCCATTTTGTCAGAAACACATTACTGGAATTGCCATACAATGATACTACGATGCTCACATCACAAATAGAACATAACTCACTGCAACAGAATATAACAATACAAAAGGTACATAATACAACACTCACCCTCACTGAAAATAAACAACCATAATTAGGCAATTGATTTCCTAGCTATGATAGGATCAACCCAAAGAAATAATAGAGTACTACGATGAAATCCACATGCCCCCTAAGCACATGCAAGATTCAAACAACATAGTGGAGAAACCATTAGAAGAGGTTGACATGGCCACTGGAGAAAGAGAGAAGAGGTCATTATACATATTAGCTACACTAAGCTAGGAAGAAAAGACAAGCTTGAGAGGTCTATTGAAAGGTACTAAACTTATATCTCAATCGCAAAACTAGAAATCCTACTAGATGTCTTACTGAACCCCTTTCTCCCTCTGTGATTGACAAAGTTTCAGGATGTTTTTTCCTGGTCGTATGACCAGATGCTTGGGATAGATCCGACATTAGTCAAACATTCGCTTAACACCAACCCCAAGTCCAAACCAATGAAACAACCACATCGAGTCTTCAAACCAGAAGTTGCCCTAAAGATCAAAGAGGAAGTCGAACGACTCCTGAAAGTAGGCTTCATAATGCCCATCACACATCCTAGTTAAAAAGAAGAACGGTCATCTAAGGTTAGTACCCACACCCAAACCTCACCACATTAATATTCCTATAGTTAGTACGTAACGCCTTTCTCCCTCCTAAACACCCTAAGTGTTGTGTAGACTTCGGAGGTTTAAACAAAGCCTACCCCAAGGATGAATTCCCGCTGCCCAACATGGAGATCATCATTGATGCCACAACCAGGAACCAACTGTTCTCTTTCTTAGATGCATATAGCGGCTACAATCAGATCTAAATGAATCCCAGAGATGCACCCCACACAGTGTTCAAAACACCAATAGGAAACTTCTATTACAACATGATACCCTTCGGTCTAAAGAGTGTTGGAGCCACCTACTAGAGAGCCATGATGAGTGTCTTACATTATATGATACACAGAGATATAATGCTATATGGATGATATTTTCCTGAAAGCCAAGAGAAAAGAGGACAACACCGAGGTACTAAGGAAAGTATTCATACTATGTTGGGCCTTCAACCTAAAACTCAACCCCCCTCAAGTGTGCATTTGGAGCACAATCAGGAAAGTTTTTAGGCTACTTGGTTGACCATATTGGAATCCACCTAGACGAGGGCAAGGTGAAAGCAGTCCTCGACCTCCCTCCCCCAAGAACTAAACCACATCTGAAGATATTCCTAGGGACAATATCTTATCTTAAGAGGTTCATCCTTAGCCTAGCACATGCTGCATCACCCCTCGTTAAGCTCACCAAGAAATCTGTAGAATACAAATGGTTATCGTGGCATTAGAATACACTTGACCAAATAAAACAAGCCCTAGCTAAGGCATCAACCATGTCCCCACCAAAGAATGGTCAAGAGTTCCAATATACATCACATCCAACTTAGAAGCCATAGGGTGCCTGTTAGCACAGGAAAATGAAGAGAAGGTAGAGTGCCCCATCTATTATGCCAGTAGGACATTGAAACCAACAGAGAAGAACTACTCACACATGGAAAAATAATGCCAAATGTTGGTCTTTGCTGCCTAGAAGTTTAGGCATTACATATTAGGTTAGAAGGTGGCCTTGATAGTAAAAAGCGATCCAATCAAATATTCCATTGATATACCACTATTCAGGAGACTAGTCAAGTGAATGATGCAACTGAGCAACTAAAACATTGAGAACACCTAGCCCAAAGCAATCAAGTGTCAAGTTGTTGTCGATCTCTTGGCAGCTTTCCCATCCAGTAATGACTTCCCTATCTTTGAAGAAATACTAGGTGACCTCCCCTTCATCACAACAGTAGAAGATGTTGAACGGACCCTAACCTTTAATGGTAGTAGTACCAATTCTTTCACAAGCGTGGGGTCACCTTAACCTCCCCCACTGGCAAAACTTCAGCCTATTCCTTTAAGCTGCAACACTATTCACACAATATTGCAATTTGAAGCCCTAGTGCTAGGCTTAATAGTCACAAGAGACTTTGGAGCAAAGAAGGTGAAAGTGATTGGGGATTCAAAGCTAGTAATAGGACAAATGGGGGTAGACATCATGATGAAAGAGCTAGCAGTTATACCATATAGAACCTTGATCCAGAATCTGACTAAGGACCTAGAGGTGAACTACGAACACCAAAACAGAGCCAAGAACAGGTACATAGATGCCCTAGCTACACTAGGTTCTAAAATTTAGTTGAGTGAAGGCCCAATCAGCATAACTATTCAGATGCAAGGTGAACCTTCCATAGGATATTGCTTCATATAGTCGCCACAAACTACTTCACAGGGGTAGAAGCCATACCACTGAGGCGGATCTACACCGAGAACGTGACCAACTTTTTGAGGCAGCATGTTATCCACAGGTTCGGAGTCCCAATGAAAATCTTCACTAATAATGGGTTGTCAATAAAAAACCAAGAAGTTCATGACTTACTAGGACAATATGGGGCATGGTTGGGAACCTCAATAATATACTACCCACAGGGAAATGGGCAAACAAAAGCAACTAACAAAACACTACTAAAGATACAAAGCAAAATGGTAGTTGAAAATAAAAAAGATTGGATTGAAAAGCTATCTGAAAAATTATGGACGTATCACACATTTCTTAGGAAAAGCACACAAGTGATGCCCTATTCCTTGGTCTTTGGACAAGAGGTGGTCTTGTTGGCAGAAATACAAGTAGTTTCGGTCAGAGTAGCCTATGCAATGGGGAAACATTTCTGGATGGAAGAAATGAACCAGACACTCTACAATAGATTGGAATTTGTAGAGGATAATAGAGAAAAGTCTCTTCAAAGGAAAATTAAATACAAACTAATCATGGCATCAAATTTCAACAAACCAGTCAAACCCCAAAAGCTTAAGGAAGGGGATAAAGTGTTGAAGACAACCCTACATGTATGATAGGGCAAGTCAGCTCAAAAGTTCACACCTAATTGGGTCAGACCCTATATCATCAAAGAAGCACACCCAACTAGATATTATGTACTATGGGATCAACACACAAACGAACAAGATGAAACAATGAATGGCCACTAGCTCAAATTGTATAATGAATAATATTGTTATTCCATTCTTTTTGACCTGTGTATACTGAGTTATTATGCACCTGTTAACGAAATCTTCTCTTTCTTAAATCTGTATGTATTGAATCATTATTAGACTTTACTTCCGCTAGTTATATGTCACTTCATCATTCATCTACTGCAAAATTGTAATAATTGAATCATTATATGACTCATAACGATTGCCTTTTCTTACTACCTATTTGGCATGTTTGAATCGACGAATATCTTACATTCCTTGGAAACCCCAAGAAGGTCCTAGCAACCCTAGGAGCGATCTTACAGGCCCTGAAAAGCCCAAGAAGGCCTTGATAACCCCAAGAGAGATCTTACATTCCCTGGCAACCCCAGGAGCGGTCTTACATACCCTGATAACCCCAAGAGCAATCTTACATACCCTAGCAACCCTATGAATGATTTCACATTCCCTAGCAACCCTAGAAAGGTCCTAGCAACTTCAAGAGTGATCTTACATCCCCTGGAAACCTTAGGAAGGCCTTAGTAACCCCAGGCGTAAGTCCACATCTCCCAACAAAGACCAAGAAGGTTCTAGCAACCTTGATCACAAAGTTCATACGAGATACGAAGACCACAAGCAACCATCTGCCTTTGACGACATTAGAACGTTAGTGCAGGGTCATACACATCATACAACATGTAGAAAAATGTTATTATGCTCAATCAATCATCACAAACTTATATAAGCACGAAGGCCATAAGATTTTTCCCATACAAAAAATGACAATAGATCATGACTCAACTAGCGGGGGGATCAACCCATACCACCAGATTATGACTCTACCACACCAAGGAACAACAAATACTCAAAACCGATAATAAACCACTGCAACATGCCAATTTTTGACATGGACTCGAGGTATCACTAAACACCCATCGTGGCAGTTAAACAATAATCTATGCTCATCGCAAGCACACATACCCTGCATCACCCTAATACACTACCGACATGAGGGTATGTATGTGCCTCAATCATTTTTCACTCATTAAACGTTACTCACACACGTTGTCATTACCCTAGGATCTTACCTCACTCCTAGAAAAAATAAGTCACCCTATGATCTTATCACACTCCTAGAAAATAACAAGTTACCCATCCAATGGGAATAACAAAAGTACAACAAAAAGTAACAGGAAGGAAAAATGGCCCACATAGGAAAGGAGTGTTTTCATTATGTTGTATAAACAAGTGTACACTTAAATGGAAAATATGGTAAATACCATACTATTGGATACAAAACATCGATTTACTTAGACTAAACCATTCGCCGTGCATCTTGGTGATTTACTCTAATTCTACCCTCTACTCCTATGCCTCAATGGTAATACAATAGGATGGGCGCCAATTGGGTTTAGCAGATAGGAGGCGCCCTCCTGTTCCCAGTTCTTTACAAAAACACCCCCTCTCTCAGCTGGTCTTCACACCAGCTTCCCAAAAACTGTACTTCAGCCTAGAAAACTTTCCAGTTTTCTACATAATTTGCATAAAGACCCTCAGAGGTCACATAATTGATTTTAATTGGGAAAATTGTATACTTTGACTATTCTAAGGTCAAAAATACCCCTGAATTGATGCCCTTAAGGCATCAAAATGTAGGGTTATCACCTATAAAATCAGGGCATTCGTCCTTCATGTCCACCCTCTTCAAAATAAAGGACTACTATCAAAAGAAAGCACCTATAATACCCAGTAGATGAATGATAGACAAAGATCCACTTACACCTCAGATACCTAATCAACATACTATCAAATGAAAGCACCAAGCCAAACACCCTAACTAGAGCCCCAATGGCTATAGTCACAAAAACTTACACGTGATGCCCAACCTCAAGAGATAACTGGCACTCAAACGAAACAAAACTCAAAATGACCTCCCCTCACCTCAACCATAATGTCCTAGCTAATGACAAAACATGTGATAAAAGAAGAAAAGAAAGTGCACCAGTCACATGAATGCTTATTGATAAGAATACTCTTACCAAATAAGCAAGGGGGCTAATTGTAAGTAAATGTGGTTCCCCATGTCTGAGATTGCGATGAAGGCATCAAACAAAACTCAAAGACATCACAGACCTGTAATGAACTTAAGGACCACCGCACATTCGCAATGAGCCAAAGATACTCACGATGAGACATCCAGTAGATAACGGAGCAATCAAGCGAACATGTCAGACTAGCTCTAACATCATTCGTGCCATGTCAACACGGGAGACCCGCAAGGGGAAGTAGCACACGTGTGTCGTGAGATTCCTCGAATGAAAGGAAACTTTGTCCAAGGAAGATCTTACGCGACATGTGGCGAACCCCCAGTAGTGTCCTCCTGTCAGTTGACATCAAATTAAAGATCCCCTTTCCAAATAGGAATCAAACCCCTTTTGGCTCCTTCCCTTCAGGGCCTCGGGGTCTCCCCTCATAAAAAGGGGAATAAACCGTGATTGACACACGATTCTATCAACTCTGCTACCTCTGTCTACCTTTGCTACCAAATATCCCTTGGCCTTTCTTCATCCTTCAAGGAAACCACTACACTTAGCTTTACCACCCCACTTACACAATATATATATATATAATAATTGACTAGTTTCAAACTTAGGTTTTGGACTTTTGAAGTACATTGACAGCCCTACTTGGTATCCTAGTTGCCACCACTAAAGATGATTAACCAATGGTTGGTATAATGAAGATAGGATTTAATCCTAAGTCAAGGGTTTGAAAAAACCCCTTCTTCAACTACAAGTTTTGATCCCTACAGAAATATTGATGAGATCTCTTATGTAAAGTTTGCAAATTCTAAGATTGGTTAAATTCATTTTTCTAAAGCCACACATCCATCTTTATAATCATAACTAGCTTTAAATTTCAAAATTTTGGACAATAACAAAGAAAAAATAATGATAACTCCTTGAACATGTTCTCAACCTTCAACACCTTTTTTTGTAAAAGCTGATAATAATGTATAATAATAGAACATTCCAACTAAAAGGAATTAAAGATGTATTTGAGTCTCGTCTTACATGATAGGGTGGTGTTTGTGCTACAGAATTCAAAGTAAAAAACATTTTCTCATAATTCAAAGTAAAAGACCTCTTTTGCCAACTTATAGGCTACAAAATGGTATTGCATAAGCATGCTCTATTTGGTACCATTGTTATTGCTACCACATAGGCATTTTTCAACGCCACATCAGCACATTATTTCTAGCAACAATAGAAAAAACGGGAAAACACAAAAAATGGCACTTTCTCAAAGCACACCTTTCCAGATTTCCAAGGCATGATTTGAGAAAACATTTTTCAGAAAAAACCGGCTCATTTTTTATGTAGTGTTGATATGGCACTGTTTTCTAAGAAAATGGCATCGATCCCAAACACCTACCGGATCAATGTACAAACTTAAAGTTGATAGAAAAATTTTTAATAGACTCCAATACATCACAACACAAGAAAATAAAATCCCTAGCCAATGAATTTTTGAATTTTACCCATAAGAACAATTTTTGGGAGAGACCAAATTCTCTCTCTATCTCTCTAGAGAAATCTCAACTACCATTCCTGGACCTCGGAGCTCGACCACCTCTATGGAGTCCATCGCCTACACTACCAAACCAAGTGTCTTTTACATGCTTATTGCATGAATAGCTGATTCAAATTTCTCATTGCACATGGAACACTTTGCAAAGCTACAAATACCTTTTTTTTTTGCTAAATTATATTTGATTGGTATTACATTCTAACAGCATTTCTAAAGAAATCTTTTTATTTTTGGATCCACTTTAATCAAACACAGTTATTTCCAATGCTCTTTCTTCATTCCCTTATTTGGAGCCACTCTTTTCCGAAATGTCTCATCTACATTTTTTTAGACCATAGGGTATGCTTGGAAATAGAATGTTGAAAATATTCTAGAAGACTTCACATATTTCCTTGTTTGGTTTAACTTCAATTATGGAGAAAATAGGGGGACTTGGAATTACAAAAGTAAGAAAGTAAAATCCCATAAAATATGTTTGATCTTATTTGCTTAAAAATAGTTAAGTTAAATTTGGATAAGTTTTAAAATTTGCGCTTTTAAAGTCCAAGAGCACAACAAAGCTCCAATTTTAGGCTTTACTCTTTGGAACTTAGATTTTATGAGAGAGAGAGAGAGAGATCATAAGTCACATAAAACCATGGTTAGTTCTTCCCCCCGTCTCCAATAGCATATCTAGTTGGTTAGGGTTTAAAATCATTGTGATATCGCAAGATTTTTTTTGGTTGCTTAAGGGGTTGTTCAACAACATGGTTGGTTTCTTTCTTGAAAACAAAAACTACCACGTCAATGTAACAAAACCAACCATGTTGTCAAACATCCCCTGAGTCTCTCATGTTTATAATTGTCTTTCTTGGATCTGGTCCTCTTCCCTGACCTTCACTAGGGGGTATTCTTCAACATGAATGTTTTTCTTTTCACTTGTTTTTAATATTGCCACACCATAAAAAGAAAAGGAAAAAACAAAAACAAAAACATGTTCTTGGACAATATTTTTGTTTTAAAAGGCAAAAACAAGTTGGTTTTGTTTCAAAAAACAACACATGTTTTTAGAACCATCAAAACAGTGGTTTTTAAAACAAAAACAAATTTTGAAGTTTAGGAATTATATGACTCATGGAATATGATATTAAGTAACTAAATGAAAAATATGTATTTATAAACTATAATTCAAGAACGTGTTTCTTGTTCCAGTTTTGGAAAAAAAACATATACACAGCTAAGAACATGGTTTTTCAAACCAGATGATTTTGATTTATTTTTAAAACTAACAAGAAAAATGATTCATGTTGTGGAATGTCCCTATGTCTCTTAATTTTTAATTTCCACTAATCCAAATTTATATATAAAATGGTTTTTTTTTTTTTTAATTTTAGGAATTTTGTATAAATAAAAATTCTAATAATAAAATAATTCTTTTAGTAACTAAATTTCATGAATTTGTATATTATATGTATCTATTAGATTCTAAAAGATCTTATAAATTAAGATTATTTATTATTGCTAAAAGTAAAGTAAACAACCCTTAATAAGGGTTTATATACTTGGGTCTGGTTAGTATGTTTAATTGTAAATACAAAACCCCCCCTTTTTTTTTGCCAAAGGGAAGGTGGATGAAGTTTTGGTGTGACTTAGGCCTCTAGAAAGAGAATATGATAACTTTACACCTAGAGTTTAATACAAGTGGTGGAATGTAATATTTTTTTTTTTGGCCCAAGAAGTTAAGTAGGGCCCACTAAGAGGAATTTTTTTAGGTGGGATCCAGTGTGTTGGCCATGGAGATACTAATAGGGTCTAATAAAAAGGCTAATTAAAGGAAGTGATTTAATCACTTGATTTCCAAGTGCACCGGTCTTATACAAAGATGAAATTGGAAAGAAAATCACAAATACTTGTCAAATGAAAGATTGACAAAATTTTAATTATGATTTGGTAGATCCCAATTAAAAGGCAACTAGAATTTGATTGACCGAATATGGAAGGAACTAATGGCTAATGGACTGAATTCTTCATAGGCCCACCTCCTTTGCCAAGTGTCACTTGGCTCTAAATAATTGGAAGGAAATCCAATCCATTCCCCTAATAAATGGGGATCACAAATGATCAGCAATCTTAGTGGGCGGGTATCATTTACACCAACTATTTGAATTCAAATTCTTGGCCGGATCTATCTATTATAAATAGATGGGGAAAGGACAAAAAGCCTCCTCCCTTTGGCTCTCCTCCTTGGAACTCCCATTTACCTCCCCTTCGGTCCTTTCTCAGGTGCACACACTTCAGCTTCTCAAATCTTTTACCTACTCTTATTTCTTTCAAAGAAAATAAAGAAGGAAAAAGAAGGGACGGTTGCACCAAAATCAAGGGAAGAAGAATCCAAATTTTGGTTCCTCAACCATGCATTGAAGTTCTGAAACCGTTACAACTCTATGCAACGTCGGCTAAAGGATTCTGGCCTTTGAGTTACTGTGATCAAAAGCTTCATCAAATTACTACAACCAAAAAGAAAGGAAGAAAATTCTCATATCTTGTGCGCATATAATTGATCGTTGCAAGTTCTTTTTACAACAAACTTTTTGGATTTTGTCCATGACAAGCTATAAGTACAAGTTTAGGTTGTGTTCATGACAAGAGAATCAGAGGGTTTTCTTTGCAAAATAATAGAAAAAGAGTTTGTATCCCACTTACATTTCTGCAAAACAAAAAAAAAATAAAAAATAAATTTCTTTGAATTTGTCCGCATTTTTTTGGTGCTCCAAATTTAGCGCGAAATTTGTGTCGACAAATTTCTGCCACACTCGGTGGGATATCTCTTTATTCTCATCTCTCAAGTCAGCACATCAAGTTAGTTTTTGCAAACAGTTTAGACACATAGCTCCAAAGAAAACTGTTTCAAGTGTCATTGGAAATAAGAAAAACGCCACATAGCTCAAGCCCATTCCGATCAAGTGCAATTTTAGCCTCCAACTACGAGAGGCCAAGCATTCATCTCATGACGAGGTCCAAGAATTCACAATTGGTTGCACCTCTTTCTCCTTGTACAACTCTAGGGGTCCCTTCAAAATCAATGGAAGAAGAATCGGAATTTTGGTTCCTCAACCATGCATTGAAGCTCTGAAACCATTACAACTCCATGCAACGTCAGTTGAAGGATTCTGGCCTTTGAGTTGTTGCGATCAAAAGCTTCATCAAATTAATACAACTAAAAAGAAAGGAAAAAAATTCTCATATCTTGCATGCGCATAATTGATCGTTGCAAGTTCTTTCTACAACAAACTTTTCGGATCGTGTTCGTGACAAGCTACAAGTACAAGTTTGGGTTGTGTTTGTAACAAGAGAATCAAAGGGTTTTCTTTGCAAAATAACAAAAAAAGTGTTTGTATCCCACTTACATTTATGCAAAACAAAAAAATAAATTTCTTTGAATTTGTCCGCATTTTTTTGGTGCTCCAAATTTAGCGCGAAATTTGTGTTGACAAATTTCTGGCGCGCTCGGTGGGATATCTCTTTCCTCTCATCTTTCAAGTCAGCACATCAAGTTAGTTTTTGCAAACGGTTTGGACACATAGCTCCAAAGAAAACTGTTTCAAGTGTCATTGGAAATAAGAAAAATGCCACATATAGCTAAAGCTCATCCAGATCAAGTGCAATTTTAGCCTCCAACTACGAGAGGCCAACCATTCATCTCATGACGAGGTCCAAGAATTTACAATTGGTTGCACCTCTTTCTCCCTATACAACTCTAGGGGTCCCTTCAAAAAGTTGAAACACCAAAACGGAACCTTTAAGGCTACCAATGGTGAAGGAAGCTACTAAGGAAGGGGTAGCTCCAAGAAAATAGTTGATCTCAACAACTCCACTTGAACATCCAAGTGGACAAATACCCATGTCGGGCACAAAATCAAGTATTGGATCAAGGTCTGGCTCCCATCCCAGCTCTCCCAAGACCAGAGGATCTAATTACATATAGACTTGCTCTTACACTTCAGTAGCACCTGTCATGATGGCTAGAGCTACTACAGTTGAAGAACAACTTGTTGAGATGGTTGTGACCATTGCTAAGTTAACAAAGACGGTGGAAGAGAAGGACCTTCAAATTGCTTCTCTGATGAACTGAATGGAATAAATGCAAACAACAACATCCAGCTAGGGACCTTCACACCCACCAGGGTTCACCCCGCAAGTAGACCCTCCCTGAGAGTTGCCGGAACATACAGATATACGAGATGCCCAACATGCTTCGATTGCCTCCCTCTTAGTACAACAACTCCCAAACATGATAGCTGACACAATACATGCTCAGTATGGGGGTGTTCCACAGTCATCCTCGGTGTATACTAAGCCATACATTGAGTGCATTGATCATATGCCTATGTTGTTAGGGTACCAACCCCCGAAGTTTCAATAATTCGACAAGAAAGGTAACCTAGGCAACATGTTACACACTTTGTGAAGACATGCAACAATGTCGGGACCTACGATGACCTAATGGTAAAACAGTTTGTGTGATCCCTACGAGGGAATGCATTCGATTGGTACACCGACCTCCCTTCTAGGTCAATCGATGGATGGGACCAATTAGAAAGAGAATTCTTGGATCACTTCTAGAGTACTCGACATACTGTAAGCATGTATAAACTCACCACCACATGACAAAAGAAGGATGAACTAGTTGTTGACTAAATCGACAGGTGGAGAAATCTCTACCTTAATTGTCGTGACAAGCTCTCAAAAGCTTTAGATATTGATACTTGTATTTAAGGCATGCTTGGGGTTTGCATTACATCAACAAGGGAATAAAACCCCGAACATTTGAAGAATTGGCCACCCGCACCCATGACATGGAACTTAGCTTGACTACCTTCGGAGAACATCGCCCGGATGATTTCCAAAGGGAAAAGAAAGATGGTGAAAATGAGACAAAATTGTCTAGGCTGATGCAAGTTCTAACAACCTCAATAGCCCCTCTCAAGGTTATTGGGAAGAAAAAAAGCAAGAAAGAAATAACATCAAATATTTAGCAAGAGAAAGAAAATCGAAAACCCACTCTTAAAGAATTGGAAGCGAAGGTGTATCCATTCCCTGACTCAGATGTCCCAGAAATGTTGGATGCCCTTCTAACCGAAAAGCTTATAGAGCTTCCTAATAGTAAACGCCCAGATGAAGAAGGGAAATTTGATCATACGAAGTATTGTCATTACCATCGGGTAATTAGCCACCTAGTTGAGAAATGTTTTGTCCTCAAAAATAAGATAATGCAATTGGTCGAGTCAGGAGTGGTCAAACTAGATCCAAGTGAGGACATAGCAACCACTAACATGACAACCGTTACATTTGGATCCTTTGAACCTGAAGCTCTCCAATGCCCTCCTCATCTTGTCAACTATGAACTTACACTAGGGGCATCCCTAAATCAAACACAAATCCCCCACCAACCCTTCTACTTGTTGCCATATACTAGGGGCAATATTGAATCGAGTACAAGCATAGGCCTTAAATCCCAAGGAAATTCCTTCACTCCGGTCCACCACATCATTCTCAAAAGATGGCTAGATCATCATTACACGTCAGGAGCATCATGTGACACACCAATCCACTCTACCCTGTAGACAATCAAAGAAAATTAAAACAAATGTTCAATCACAAAAACTTCCCAAAAGAAAGAAAAGACAAGGCAAAAACACTGCTACCCAACCACCGAGAGTGGTAACTAATGAAGTTTGAAACAACTCCATCGACTTCCAATTACTCTACAAGAGTACATACAAAATGAATTCTTTTCTAGAAAATGTGTAATTTTACATACAATCACATGTTACATGAAAAGAAAATGAGTCAAAATCCACTCCTAGATATGAGCTTAAACTATCTATGCTACCAGATATGAGCCTAAACTATCTATTAGGAAAAAACACTCACTCAAATACGCTCTTAGATATGAGCATAACTATCTATGAGACTCCCGAGTATGAGTATAAACTACTCAACTTCCTAAATAACTCAAAGTTTGCTCCCAGATACGAGCATACTGTCTACAAGACTCCTGAGTATGAGTATAAACTATTCAACTTCCAAATTAACTCAAAGTTTGCTCCCAAATATGAGCATAAACTATCTACAAGACTCCTGAGTTTGAATATAAACTATTCAACTTCCAAGTTTTCTCCCAGATATGAGCATAAACTGTTTGCAGGACTCATGAGTATAAGTATAAACTATTCAACTTCCAAAATAACTTAAAATTTGCTCCCGGATATGAGCATAAACTATCTACAAGACTCCTGAGTATGAGTATAAACTTTTCAACTTCCAAGTTTGCTCCCAGATACGAGTATAAACTATCTACAAGACTCCTAAGTATGAGTATAAACTATTCAACTTCCAAAATAACTCAAAGTTTGCCCTTGGATACGAGCATAAACTATCTACAATGCTCTTGGGTATGGGTATAAACTATTCAACTTCTAAAGTAACTCAAATATGCTCCCGAATATGAACATAAACTATTTACAAGACTCTTGAGAGTGAGTATAAACTATTCAACTTCCAAGTTTTCTCCTAGATACGAGCACAAACTGTCTGCAAAACTCCTAATTATGAGTATAAATTATTCAATTTGAGCCTAAACTATCCACTAAGCACTCCTAGATAAGAGCCTAAGCTATCTACAAAGCCCCAAATCGCAAGTACAAATCACTTTGTGAACTACATCATGACTTGATCCCTCTAAGGGGTACGTAGGCAACCTGAAAAGGTGCAGTCACAAAATAAATTATTTGTATCACTCCTGACCCACATAAGTATAAATTGTGAATGGCCAAATCATATAGAAAAAAACATTTACTACTAGCCTACAAGAGCGTAAACTTTACAAGTCAGTGATTGCATTGCCAATTACAATAACAACCACCAACTTGGGGGCATTTGTTTGAATGTAATTTTTTTTTGGGCCCAACATGAAAGAAAATCGAAAGGGGTTATTGGGCCCACTAAGAAGAAAGATTTTTTTAGGTGGAACCCAGTGTGTTGGCCTATTAGCCCAAGGAGATACTAATAGGGTTTAATAGAAAGGCTAATTAAAGGAATCACTTGATTTACAAGTGCACCGGTCTTATACAAAGATCATATTGGAAAGAAAATCACAAAGTGGAACTTGTCACTAAATGAAAGATTGACAAAATTTTAATTATGATTTGGTAGATCTCATTTAAAAAGGCAATTAGAATTTGATATGGGATTCGATATGGGCTTAATTGATCGAATATGGAAGGAACTAATGGCTGGKTAATGGACTGAATTCTTCATAGGCCCACCTCCTTTGCCAAGTGTCACTTGGCTCTAAATAATTGGAAGGAAATCCAATCCATTCCCCTAATAAATGGGGATCACAAATTGATCACCAATCTTAGTAGGCCCATATCATTTACACCAACTATTTGAATTCAAATTCTTGGCCGGATCTATCCTCCTTGGAGCTCCCATTTAGCTCCCCTTCGGTCCTTTTTCCGGTGCACACACTTCAGCTTCTCAAATCCTTTACCTATTCTTATTTGTTTCAAAGAAAATAAAGGGGGAAAAAGAAGGGGCGGCTGCACCAAAATCAAGGGAAGAAGAATCGGAATTTTGGTTCCTCAACCATGCATTGAAGCTCCGAAACCGTTACAGCTCCATGCAACGTCCGTTAAAGGATTCTGACTTTTGAGTTACTGCAATCAAAAGCTTCATCAAATTACTACAGTCAAAAAGAAAGGAAGGAAATTCGCATGTCTTGTGCACATATAATTGATCGTTGCAAGTTATTTCTACAACAAGCTTTTTGGATTTTGTCCATGACAAGCTATAAGTACAAATTCAGGTTGTGTACAAGAGAATCAGAGGGTTTTCTTTGCAAAATAACAGAAAAAGAATTTGTATCCCACTTACATTTCTGCAAAACAAAAAAAAAATAAATAAATTTCTTTGAATTTGTCCGTATTTTTTTTGTACTCCAAATTTAACACGAAATTTGTATGACACCAAGTTAAAAATAAAGATGAAAAGAAATAGTAAAAGAAAGAAAAAGGAAGTGAAAAGACAAAGAGAATATATGATAACTATTATAGGAATGGAGTTAAACCTAGAAAACATAAAACTTGTCCATAATCTAGTGACCGGAGTTGGATGGTCATCACATATAAGCCTCACCACTACTAAATCTGATCAACATCTTATAGAACACTTAGTATTGTCATTCATAATTTTAGAACATTAGGGATAGGGGTGCATAATTCGTTTAAAATTGAAAAAACTAACCCAAAATTTTAGTTTTGGTTCAATTGGTTCGGTTTAATTAGTTTTTGGTTCAGTTTCGGTTGTAAAAATCAGTTTTCCTATATTTAAACTTTCAGTTTCAGTTGTCATGATTCATGATGATGCGCAATCCAGCCGGTCTTAGCTGTCAATGACCTTGCTTCTGAACTGAGTAGCAGGGAACCTGAAACGGAGGAGATGAGGAAGCTCCGGGGGGAACCCGATGTAAAGGCTCCGAAGCTCAAGTTAGAATCCTTCAAAGGCAAGATAAAACCAGATAACGCAAAGTTTGCATACCTCCTCTTTGGGGGGGTGGAGAGCCTTTTATAACCACCTCGCACACCCACTCCTAGACTTCTGTCAGGTCGGGAATGATTACTTCCGTGCTTCTGCCAGTTCGGGCGTCATTGCCTCTGCTGGGGCAGAACCGTCACTGCTTTTTTTGTCGGAGCCGTCTCTGTAACTGGAGATGGCGGTGGCAGGTGGCCGTTGAAGTGCGRCYRTCAAGCGTCRGATCCYAAGTCAGTCAGGTGCGCCGCCCCTGGATACGGACTCCTTCGGTGCCAGGTATGGTGTGATTTGTCCAGTTCAATGCTCTGGAGGCGAAGTGCTTGGAGCGGTGTGGGAGGCGAAGTCTTGAGTTCGGATAGGGGGGGTGTCCCGAACTGCCATGAGACGGGCCAGTCTGGGTCACTGCTTTGTGTGGCTCGGGGCCAAAGGGAGAGTTCGGGCTCCTCGTAAGGAGTTCGGGCTCTTAGTAGGGAGTTCGAGCTCTTAGTAGGGAGGTCGGGCTCCTTTTAGGGAGTTTGGGCCCCTTGTAGGGAGTTCGGGCTCCCGTTAGGGATTTGGTCTCCTCGAGGGGAGTTCGGTCTACTAGTCTCTTCCCTTTGGTGTTTGCACCCTGGGTATGCTGCTTTAAGTGCCGAGCTACTTGTTTTTTGCCGCGTGGCGTGATTGCGAGGTCGGGCCAAATCTTCCTTCATCAGTTGTCCCCCACTCCTTGTACTAAGGGTCTTGCCCTGGCGCGGGGAGTTCGCAAGGTGTCAGGTAGATTTGCCATGCACTTTGAATCTTGGTTCTGATGGCGTGAGGTGCGTTGTCAAGGTTCCTTGGGTTTCTTCGAGCGTCCATTAGGCGGGAAGCGCGCCGGCCTGCCTAAACGCTGATAGATGTGGCGGCACGCACTTTATATTTCGAAATTTCAAAAAAGCGCGCCACTTGGGATGCACGATAGCGGGCGTCTTTTCAAATTTGAAAAAGACGTGCCGCTGCCGCTTTTATTGAGGAGACGTGCGCTGGCGTTCCGTCAGTTTTGAAAAGATGTGTGTCGGCGCTCTGTCAGTTTCAGAAAGACGTGCGCCAATCACGTCTCAGTCTCAGGGGACGTGTGGTCAGTGCGGCTGTAGGCCGTCGAATTGGCTTTGATCTAAGCCGTCGCTTTTTGGTCACTGTGAGTATAAATAGCGGAGGGGACCCCAGTTGTTGTCACTTCTATATCTCTCGAGCTCGCGTCCGAGTTTCAGCTCGCATCCAGTTCGCGTCCAGGTTTTTTTCAGTTCGCGTTCAAGGTCTTCCGCTCGTCCGAGCTCCTGTGGTCTACAGCCTTTTTTTGGGTGAGTACTTTCCTGGATGCCATCTCACTCCCCGATGTCTAGCTTGGATGGCTCAGATAATCCTTTCAGCGGGTCTGATGCAGGTTCTACGAACTGAGTTGCATCCCCCGATAGCCCTAGCGAGCCGGAGGTAGAACTCGAGGAAGAATTCGAACTCGTAGGCCGAGGCGCTTTGGGTAGTTTGGCGTCCACCTCTCATCGGGGTCGGATGTTAGACAAGTTTGGTCCTTCGACCATGACGCTCGAGGGGCTCCAATCCTTCATTACCTACTACAACTTGCCCGGGGAGTACGCTTATTTCATACCTTCGGGTAGCTTTCCTTGGGAACACGGTCTTGATGAGATTGTGATATTCCGGGAGCAGCTCGCTGCGGGGCTGCGATTGCCTTTCCATCCCCTCCTTGTCGAAGTCCTGAACCACTTTGGCGTGACGGTCGGCCAGCTTCACCCGAACTCCATTCGAAATTTGGTGGGGACAATCTCCTTATTTTGTGAAGAGAGCTTTCCGTTGGACTTGGAGATTTTTTCTTCAATCTTGATGCTTAAGAAGCAAGCGGG
>NW_010729187.1:1521875-1586877 GCF_000365185.1 Nelumbo nucifera
GAGAGTTCGGGCTCCTCGTAGGGAGTTTGGTTTCTTAGTAGGGAGTTCGAGCTCTTAGTAGGGAGGTCGGGCTCCTTTTAGGGAGTTCGGGCCCCTTGTAGGGAGTTCGGGCTCCCCTTAGGGAGTTGGTCTCCTCGAGGGGAGTTCGGTCTACTGGTCTCTTCCCTTTGTTGTTTGCACCCTGGGTATGCTGCTTTGAGTGCCAAGCTACTTGTTTTTTGCCGCGTGGCGTGATTGCGAGGTTGGGCCAAATCTTCCTTCATCAATTCACAAATCAGTTAAGCGAAAAAATCGATTTATTTTTAAAAAATATATAATTTTTTTAATATTATTGACAGTTTCTAGTTTGATACCTCAATCGATGCACGGGACTTAATAGAAAGTGGAAACTGTCAAGTCAAATAAAAGGAAACTTTTCAGTCCTTCCTTTCCGTTCATGAGTACGTCTAAGACTAAGAACTTTAACTAAATGTCAAGAGTAAGAAGTTTAGCCAAAAAGGGAAAACTAAAAAAAGTAAGAAAAACCATTTTCAGTCCTTCCTTTCCCTTTGTGAGCACGTCTAAGTCTCTAACCCTCTTTATCTTCTTCTCTTCATCAAACTCCTCCAAGTCTCCAACTCTCCAACTTTCAAAGAATCCAAGTCTCCCAATCGGCCTAAACTGCATACTGCAGATACAATACAGAACAAGAGAGGGAGAGGCAAAAACCAATATCTCATACTTTCAAGTCTTATCTCATGATCTCACTCTTAAGTCTCACCTTTGAAACCCAGAACCAGCAGTCAGAACTCATAAGAGAGTGAGAGATCAGCAAGGCAGCAAGCTAGCTGCTGCAACTAGACGATAGAGATTGCAAGGTTGACTTGTAAGTTTTAAACCTTACCATTCACACACTGTTATCTACATATCTTCTTCTTCTTTGTGATCTACATATCTTCTTCTTCTTTTGGTTGGGGTGGATTTCTATTTTGGCTTTTAACCAAAATAACCGAAACAACTAAATAAATTTCAGTTTGGTTTGATCGATTTCAACAAATTTCGGTTTCGGTTCGGTTTTAGCATATGATAGATCGATTATAAAAAAATTTAGTTTTTTTTTTTTTTTGATTTTAAACTGAAAAAACCAAATGCCCATCCCTAATTAAGGAGCTTGTGCTTTTACTAATTATATAACTAGAGAGTCTTAACTTGGCTCTTGACTAATGCCTAATTAAAGAGAAATCACAATAGAAATTGCTTTTCGTTTAAATATTGATTGCTTTCCACAAACCTAGTGATTTGTCATGTAGAAAGTTAGAAGATATTGTGGCATTCTGTAAAGATTGCTACTCTATTTCAAATATTCTTGCATTTCTATAAGATTTTATGGATAGGAAGGAATTTCATTTTAATGACTATATTCAAACTCTATTGATCATAAGAAAAAAAAAGAAAGTAATTAGGGATGACATGAATATTGGTGAAATGTTTTTCTCATTTGTAGGTTATTTATTAATAACCAATGTATGAATGGTTAGCTTTATTATGACTTATGATTCCATGGATGTCTAGTTATAGTAACTATATTGTGTTGCTTGTGCATGTGGACAACAATGGTTGGGGTTGTTATGAGGTTATAGGGATTATGCAAGTTTCATCTTGTGCCCCTTGTATATAGGCTTGTTCATGGGTTGGGCTCAAGCTTAGCTTTTGCCAAAATTTGAACAGGTCCAATCTAAAGCTTGAGCCTGAAGTTTAGTCCATGATCATGTATGTATACTTGTTCATGGACCGAGTAGCCCGATAGGCTGGCCCGGCCTGGCCCATCCTAAATTGGGCTTGGACAAAATTTTAAGTCTACGGGCTCGGGCTTGGGCTCTAAAAACTGGGCTGACTATTTTTCGAGTTGGGCTCAAGATTTCCCAAATAAGCCCAGCCCAATAATATTAAATATATAATAGAAATATATATATATATATATATTAATAATATATAGGGCAAATTTCTTTTCTTAAACTACCCCTATTGTTTTTGACAATTGACTAGCTCTACCCTTGTCGTTAGCATCCGTTAATGTTCTATCAAAATCTGTACACACATGACACCACGTGACATAATTTTTTCTTAAAACCAAATATTACCCTTTGTCCCTCTCCCCCTCCCTTCTTCTTCTTCTTCTTCTTCTTCTTCTTCTTCTTCATTGTCCCTCTCCCTAGTGGCAACTACAGCGAACCACTCCCCAGCAGTGAAACTATTGCACTCCCTATCTTTCATTGTGGTCTAGGTAGAGCTCTGTTTCTCCGCGAATCTCTCCCTTCTTCTTCTTCTTCTTCTTCATTGTCCCTCTCCACACTTCTTCAACCTCTGTTTCTCTGCAAAAACACCTCCCTCATCTTCCCTTCCAACCTGGAAAAAAGCCCACTCTTCTTCATTTTCTGCATTATCAATCTGCCTGAAAACTCTAACAAGAGAGTGGCAGAAGAGGGCAGAGCTCAGTATCTTCCTAAAACTCTGACAGGAGAGTGGTGAAAGCGGGCGGAGCTCATGATCTGCCTAAAACTCCAACTAGAGAGTGGCGGAAGCGAGTGGAGCTTAAGAGAACTCGGTTTCCTATATGAGAAGCCGCCACCACCACCACCAACATCGGCACCTTTGCCAAGACTATGGGCATTAACATCTCCATTGATCCCTCAAGAGTTTATGAGAGTATCTAGGTAGAAATACTTAGAGATAGTGGTATGTTCCTCGAAGTTTGGGAGATCCATTTCTGAATCCGTTAAATGATGAGCAAACCAAAGTTTAGGAGGTCCTTCGCCTAATACCAATCAGCATTTTCTTTAGATTCCAAGTGTTTTCTACTTTAGGTAGGCATTTTCTTGACAAAATCGGTAGAGGAACATTGCAACCCATAGTTTTTCTCTTAACTTAAGGGCAAAAGGGACATTTCATCTTTTTCCGCTATGATTTAACAAAGATGGCAATTGTCAGAAACAATAAAGGTGGTGCAAGACAATAGTTAAACAGTAAGGATATAGTTAGTCAATTAGTTAACAGTAGGGTTTGTTTAAGAAATTTGCCCTAATATATAATTTATATTATATAATAGTGAAATTAATAGCAAAAAAAAGTATTCTTGTAGGTGGGCTGGTAAGGCAAAGAGTGGTAGTCTCCTTGAAGGACGAAAAAAGGCTAGGAGTCTTGGGTAATAGGGGTAGACAAGGATCTTCTATTGATATAATTGTGTGTTTGTTATGGTCTACTCTCCCTTTTATAAGGGGAGATCCCAAAGCCCTAAAGGGAAGGAGCCAAAAGGGATTTGACTCTTGTTTGGAAAGTGGATCATCAATTCGAAATAGGCCATCAAGAGGGCAATGTTGGGGGTTTGCCACGTGTCACACAAGATCTTTTCAGGACAGAATTTCCTTTTGTTCAAGGACTTTTCATGGGTCCCCTTTGTCGACGTGGCGTGGGCGACATCGAAGTTAGTCTGATGTGTTGGCCTAGTTGTTCTATCACTGGCTGGTTGTTCTATTGTGAATAGTCTTTGGCTTGTTGTAGATGCACATCAGTTCTTAAGTGTATCATAGGTCCGCGACGTTTTTGAGTTCATTGCAGGTTCGTGATGAGTTATGAACTCGTCGCGGATCCACGTCGGCTTGCGTGTTGCCATGGGTGTTTTTGTGGTTCCAATTTGGTACTTTCATTGCAATCATAGTCATGGTGAACAACATGTACTTACACTTATATATTAAATATATAAAATATTATATAATATATAATATATTATTAATAATGTATAATTAATATATTATAAAATATCTATCAAACTTGGGCTTTATATAGGGTCCAACTTGGGTTCGGGCCTAGTAATTTTCTTTTTATAAAGACAAAAAGCGCAGCCCAATCCCAGCCTAGCCTTGCCCATGAACAAGTCTACTTGTATGTCTTGGAATCATTGTTTTAAAAGGCTTAAGCCTTGAGGCATGAGGTGTATGCCTTAAGGTAAGGTACACAAATTTTGCCTCAAGGTTTAAGCCTTACAACTTTGATGCGAGTCTTAAGCCTTTGTCAGAATGAAGCATAGGCCTCAAAACTCAAGGCAAAGGCATAGTCAGAGGCATAAAAAAGCATAAGCCCCAAATATCAATGATTACTTAGTGAATTAATGCAAAAAATATGCATTTTCATAATTTAAAACATATAAAAAAACACTTCAATAATATAAGCCAAATAAAAAATTAAAAAATAGGAAAAACAATGCAAAAAAGACTAATCAAGTTCTTAGTTTCTTTTGGATAAACAAGTGAGGTTATTCTTATTATTCTAAATATACTGTCCCGAGTTTTTTATTTTTCTCATTCTTCTACTAATGGATCTTTTTTTCTTTTTAACAACAACAACAACAACAGCAACAACAATTATTATTATTATTATTATTATTATTATTATTATTGTTATTATTATTATTATTATTATTATTATTATTATTATTATTATTATTANTTATTATTATTATTGTTATTATTATTATTATTATTATTATTATTATTATTATTATTATTATTATTATTATTATTATTATTATTATTATTATTATTATATATCAAATCAACTTAGTTGTTTCCTTTCTTCTCAATTGGTTTGTTTACATGAAATGTAAAATGTTTATGTACAATTGTTAGTTGATTAGTTATTATTTTATTTAATGGTTAAATTAATGCCAAAACTTATTACTTATAAACTTCTTGTTTTTGGATATGTGTACTTTCTATCGTTTTAATTGGACCACCCAAGAAAAAAGACATACATTGCGGATTTATGAGCCCCGCACAATAACCTAACAGTTCTTATAGTCATAGTTGATACTAAACAAAGCTCTAATGCCAAGGTGATTATTTTTTTTGCCAATTTTAGTCATCATAGCATGAAATGACCAAGAGCTCTAATACCAAGAGTCGTATGCAACTTGAGAAAGATTGGATAGAAGTAGGATTTGGGGAAAACAAATACAGATATAAGTCATACAACCTTGAATTGTTCAATCTCATTTCTTTGCATGTAAATCTCTTGTATGGGTATGGATTCAAATAAAACAAATTGAATTAGGATAGGGGTACATCTCAATTTGGTTGTATAAGATTAACCTTAAATTTTGATTTGATTTTTATTGGTAATAATTTGATTTGATTAATAGTATATTATATACTAGTAGGGACCTGTGCATTGTCAAGCAAAAATTAAGCAATAGAAATACATAAGAGTAAACAATTGTTTTATATTTTAACTTTTTAAGTAATTAATAAGTATTTATATATATTTTATATAATATTTGTAATTTTTTTGCAATACAAAAAAATAATAATAATAATAATAATAATTAATTTCAGCTAGGGTTGTTCATCAAACCAATGAAACCAACCAAAGTTGAACCAACCCAACCATAGATATATATTATTATTATATTTTAAATATAATTATTTTAATACGGGAAAGTGGGAAAATTCCCATATTTCTTAGTTTAAAATATTTTATATTGTAAATTTAAACTTATTAATTTATTTTTTAACAATGTTACTATAATTTTTAAATTTAAACTTAATTTTTAAGTTTAAGTTTTTTAACCGAATTGCAAATTAGAGTTAATGGGCTTTTAAAGAGCCCTAAATACTTATAAACACCTTACCACAAAATTTCATCATAGATATCCCCCATTTAACCCTTCATCACACTAAGATTTTAATTTGGGCTACTCATTGGCCAAGATATTCATTTCTTAAATGTTGTTGATCATACCACTTATGGACCAATCAAACCTCATCAAATGATTCAAGAGACCAATACCTCTAGAAACCCCATTGTCAGCACCTGATTTTTGCTCAATTCGTCGTCGAAACCCTAATTTACCCTGAACACCCGATTAGATCGTTCTGATCCTTCCGAAGTACCTAAAAATCCCCAAACACCATCATCAAACCTAGGACCTCCTAAAATATCTACCCCTAAAATTTTAACCCTAGATTCCTCTCCATTTATTCTTTTATCAAACCAAGATTCCCTTTCGAACCTTCTCATTAGCCTGAAGGAGCAACAACCCAAATCTCCTTGATCCTAACACTTATGAAATAATTAGACCATACAATTGAACCCTAGACACACCAAGAACATGTATCCATAAATTCTCATTGACCCAAATTTTCGTGATTTTGGCCCTCCAAAATCAACCAGGTGTTTCCATAAGATCCTAGACACCCTAAAAACCCTACCCACAAAAATTCAGCCCAAAATACCTTTGTTTTCCCCTCTATTACACCAAGATTATGTTTCATAGCTTCACATTGACTGGATCAAGTCCTTTCCGAGTCTGCCCAATCTTGGCATAATTGGGCCAATTTGACCATACCAATCAACCCATAATGCTCAAAACCACAACCCTACCAAATTTTAACAAAAAAAAAAATCCCTCATTTTCCCATCCACCACACCACGATTCTATTTCAAAGTTAATAAATTAACTCAATCACTACTCCTCTAGATCTATCTAATCTGAGCCTATGTAGGCCGATCTGACCCCACCAATTGATTCAAAATGCCTAAAAACGCCACCCTATAAAATTTTTTTCAAAAATACCCTTATTTGCCTATACATGCAAAACCATTGTATAAACTCAAATCCATCTCCACCCATCATTTTTAACCCAAAATACCCACCATTAGATTAGAATTTTGTTTTAGCTTCCTTGAACCTGAATTGACTAAAATACCCCCAAGCTTACCAAAATTACCAAAATGCATAAAATAAATAAATAAACACCATAATTATGGTATTTTTGTAATAATATATTTGTTATTAATTATAGTATTTATTTAATTATTTAATTTATTTAATAATTTAACAATATTATTTGTATTTTTTGTAACAATATTTTTATTAATTATGGTATTTAATTAAATAATTACATAATTGATTAATAAATACCATTGAATAATGTATTACTAATATTGTTAATGAATTAAATAAATTAAATAATTCATTATGAGAGAGAAAGAAGGGAGTGATGAGGTGGCTTAACGAGGGAGCAAGAAAGGCCAAAATGAAGAGTGCCCGAGAGTTCTCAATTAGGGTAAGGGAGAAAGCTCAAGCCATGACGTGACAGGTTTCTATTGTAGTATATATATATATATATATACTAAAAACAAAAATATATTTATACATAAATATTGAAAATATTTATCACAAAAATACAATAAACAGTTACTAAATATAAATTTTAGTACATATAAATATATCATAAATATATATTAAGATTTTGGAATTATTATTAATAAGTATCAATTTTCTGAAAGTTATTTTCTAGAATTATTAATCCATATAAGTTAAATAATGTTTTTCTTATTAGTACATTAATAATTGCATTTACTATTGTATTTTTTTATATCTATTAAAAACTCTTTTTGAAAGTTATTACCTATTTTTGTTATTTCAAAGGTTAAATACCTATAAATCATTTAATCTATTTTCATTATTTCAAAAAAATTTAAATTTTTTTTTAAATTATTTATATTTTATATTCATATTATCAAATATTATTAAATCTATTATAATTGTTTTTATGTTTTTGATAAAATTTTTAAGGTTATTACATAATTTCTGTATTTAATCTATTTTATTTGTTTTTAAATAATTTTTAAAATATGATTTAGTTATTAATTTTTTTAATATCTCAAATATTTAAAATTAGCAATTTACAATATTATTCATCTATTTAAATAATATCACTATTTTGTTATTTCAATATTACTTATTTATTGAATTTCATAATCCATAAAATTATAATTTATACTATTATTACATAATTTTGTTATTAATTTGTAAAATAGAAAATTATTATTAATTCAACTATTATGAGATCTATTATAACGATTTTCTACTTTTAATAAATTTTTTTAAGTTTATTACACAATTTTGTTTTTTTTTTATTTTTATTTATTTTAAAGTTATTACATAATATTAAATATTTTGCTATATAATATTTAGTTTTTAAATTTTTTAAATTTTAATTTTTTATTATCTGAATATTATTTCAATTGAATAATTTGTAAAATTATAATTTATATTGTTAGTACATAATTTCATTATAAATTTCGTAAAAGTATAAAATTATTAATAATATGAATATTATTAAATCTATGATATTTTTTGTGTTTTTAATAAATATTTTAAAGATATTATATAATTTTTTATAATATTTAAATAATTCTTAAATTTTTTATTTCAAACTTTCTTTTGATAGATATAGATGAAAAGTGGGGGAGAGGATAAATAGTGATTAGAGATAATTTAGGAGATAAGTAGGAATTATAGATAATTTAGGAGAAAGTGAGGGATAGTGGTGCCACTTGGCTAGATTAGATTAGATTTTGGTAGAGAGAGATTTTAGGAATAGTTTTAGGAGTTCAAATCAGCCCCCCACAACATCCCACAGCACATCCCCGCCGTGTATTGGGAGCATCTCCCAATGATAACATCATCATTTCTGGTATTATCATTGGAGATATTCCCAATACACGGCGAGGATGCGCTGTGGGACATTGTGGGGGGCTGGTTTGATCTCTAGTTTTAGGAAGGGATAAACATAGAGGAAAGAGGGGTGGGCCAGACATGATGAGGTGTATATATATACATATACATATACATATACATATATACATACAACACACACACATATATATATTATAATTATAATTATAATTGGATCAATCAGATCATAAGGATCAAATTAGGGGTATATTTGAATTTGATCCATTAACAAAACATACTCATTTTCCAGATTCAAATTCGGTTTGTTAAGATTTAAAGGATATCCGAATAAATTGATTGGGTTCAATCAGATCAGTTCAATATCTGATCCATTTGCATCCCTATGCATAGGATCCTATTAATAGTTTACCCAATTCGTTTGAAAATGAGAATTGATCAGTTAACACTTAACAGAGCCCAACTTTTCCCCGCAAACCCAGAATGTTAAATTCTAAGTTGGGTAGTACTGCCTTTCCTTTGTTATCCCATAATGCCATTCCATTGAAGACCAATGTTGGTCCTCTTGATTTAGGCAATTGGACTTTCAAATATGTATTTGTAACGGTATCAATCCTTGATGAACTTCTAGTAAATTTTAGGACTAGTCTGACCAATTATGAACTGGGCCTGGATCTTGATAAGAGTAGTATTCTTGGATCAGGTTTCTATTGAGCAGTTCTGAAATCTGAAGTGATGTGGCTCTGTAATATGTAAACAGAGTTTGCATGTGGATCACTGCAAAATGTTTGATTGAGTCAGATAAAGATAAGACTTCATTGATTTATTACACATTAAATCAAGATTTCAATCAATCACATTAAGAACATCACATGATTTACTTAATTTTCATTGATTAATATGCACCATAGGCTTTGCCTAAACATAATCTCAGATTTGCAGAGAAAGTGAATTTTTTCAGAGGAACTGAAATAGAAACTAATAAACTGATATTTTACTACATTGGTGCCCTGATCTGAATAACTACATTGAGCTTTTGCTTTGAAACGAACCAACTGACACAACTCCTCTTTGCTAACCTGACGGATGTGCTTTTATGACATTAATATAACTAAATTAAAATGGGTGAAAATTGTACAGAGTTGTGCCTAATGAATCATTGAGTGCTGCACTTGAAACAGGACTAGAGAACTTCTACACCATTTGTCAGTTTCAGATCCATCTTTGCGTTGTGCCTTGATGCAGTAGTTTCTGCTTGTAGCAGGAAACAATGTGAAGTTCTCTCGACCTGTCGGAGCAGCCATGACAGGAAGGCATCAAGCTCAGGGCTGCCTACAAATAGTTTAGGATGACAAGGAGAAACATCAACATCGGGAATGATAGAGTGCTTGATGATGAAACCATCCCCCCAACTTCGCCATAGCTGTTTTTGTGGACTGCAGGGGCAGTGACAAAACCATTTGATCTCATCTGCCTGCACAGAACAACAATGGAGGTGATGAACTCAACTGATGAGTTAGTGCTCAGATGAGTACTGGCATCAGGATGGGAAGATGGAAAATTCCATCTTCTTATAAGACTTGGGTTTGCCATCCATGGCATGGACCGGACAGAGAACCGTTTTGATGATTGGGTCATAATGGTTCAACCAGATGGTTGAACACTTTAACAACTCGACTCATTCAGACAAAAATGGTTCTCCATTATCTTTTAAAGCCATTTCACACCAAAATAAATATTAGAGGGTTTTACTATTACCCATATCATATATCAATACATGTAGCTAGGGGTGCAACTTGGGTTGGGTTGGGAAATTGTTAAATTTTCAACCCTAATCTGAGCCCAATGTAATTGAATTTCTTCAAATTGAGCAACCCAAGTTGCAGCTCTAAACACATGTAAATGGGTAAGTCTAACCAAGCCAACATTTCTAAGAACCAGGCAGGAAAACCGCCATTTCGGCTGCCGGTTTCCGGTCCGGCACAGTCATGTCTACAACATTGCAATGTTTGACACCTAGTTGGAAGAGAGACTTGTACCCGTTTCCTGTGGGGCAGAAAATGATGGCATATTCATAGGCTTTGCAAGTGAAAGTGCTTGTTCTGTCATCAAATGCATAGCTGTAGGCTTTTGGGCATGCTGTCTTAAAGATGGTTGAGTAGGATGAAGGTCTGCAAGTTGTTGGATTGGCATACTCCCCGCTGCAGCAATACTGATCCAGACCGAATGCCTCACATGCACTCCTACATGCTACCACACCCCCTGACTCCACTCCCCCCACAACCTGCAGCTCTTTTGGGCAACCTGAATTCAGAATCAGATAATTGATTGATCAGAGTTCCTCATTATGTTCTTATAACAAGTGAATATACTCTTGACTCTTGATGCATTATTGTGCAACAGGAATAGTTGGATGAGAAATTCTACTCCCCCCACAACATGCACTCTTTATTTATTTTATTTAATGAATTACCTAAATAATATAGTTATTACAAGTAAGAAATTCTACTTCAAACTAAAACTATTCTTAACAAACAAAGAACTGACTTCTCTTGAACTGACTAAAATAGAAACCAGAGAAGTTGAATTTGAATCTTTTAGATAGGATTTAAGATATCTTAGAAAAGTTGTTAGAAGCCGGTCTTAACAAATATAGGAGGCGTTTGGCAAGTCTCTTTATGGGTTCTTTTGAAGATCAAAATTTGGTATTTTTCTATTTGGTAATACAAGTCTGAGTTCCTATCCATTCTGCAGTTTTTTGACAAACATCCTGTGCCACGTGGTTAGATAAACTAAGAACACGTCTGGATGGGCTTTTCCACGTGGCTTTAAGGCTTTTCAGGATGGACCCACATGAAAGCTGACGAACCATGCTTGGTGAAAAATGCAGAAAGCAAGGCACGCATTACTAGAAAGTAGAAACACGGAATATATAGCTACTTGGCATGTCAAGGCCTAGAAATCTGAAAAGCCATGTTTGATCATTGTTATAAAAAGAAAAAACCCAGAAAGCCAAGTGGGCTTTCCATTAAAACTGAAAGACAACCTTGATGATAAGCAATGAAATAGATGCTTTTGCAGAAAGCTGGTGAAGACATCCAAGCCCCTTAAGAGGTGCTAAGCTATTTGTCGGGGTTTAGGATTTAGATGGAAAGCCGAAGATTCAGGGTTCATAAGCTAAACATCCTTAGAAGACATCCAACCACATTTGGGGGTTAGAACTAATGTGAACTAGGAAGTGATAAAGTGAAACAAAGTGATTTCTTTATTAGACAGTCCAGATCAGCTACGTGTCTCTCTTCATGGCTGAAATCAGATGGGCCGTCTAGAAAAGAAGACTAAAGTGATTATTTAAATAAAAAGAAACTCTAATCGACCAACACTAAAACAACTTGTGTTGAAAGAATGGCACATGCAGATCACAAACCCACAATCTTTAGTTCTTTACATTTTTTACCAGGAGAACAATGAAATTATGAGCAGTTGGATTAAAAGATCTTACAAAAGGTCTTGTGTATGATTTAAATTGCTATTTTTAGGTGTTAATTGATGAAAATTATGAATTTTTATTAAGCAAAAATATATAAAGAAAACTTCAATCAAGTATGAAAATGGGAAGCAATTTTTCTTTTTTTTTTATGCTTAAAAAAGCAAATATTCATTACTGATTTTTTAAACTTCAACAATAGATATGTAATTTCATAAGATCATAAAACATCAAAACTAACTAAGCAGCTGGATCTGCCTTCAATTTCAGGTCATTGTTAGGTTTTTAGACAGTGGTCAGGTGGCCAACTTCCTACCCTGATACTCAATGGTGGATGTGGCTTGAAATGGAGGGAATTAATCGATGATGGGCTTCTTAGGGTCTAACATATCAGGCCCACACTACTCTTGTTTGGGAAAGTTCAGTAGCATAATTCACCATTCATCATAAGCTTTAGCAGAACAGTTCATCATACCTGTATTGAGATCAGACACGCAACCGGTGGCATTACAGCCACCGTAGATTCCACGTGGTGCCGCAACTAGTGGCAGATTGTACCCGTCGACGATGCTAACGTCATAGAAATCCTTGTCACTGCCCTTTCCAAGCGTGATCTCGAAAAGCGACACAGGTGGTGTGGCACCATTGCCATTGCACTCCAACCTTCCCCCACAGTCCCCTGTCTCACATGTCCCAACTCCTGATTCATCAAATGTGCACCCTGTCCTGGCCCAAACCCGACCCGACCAACCTGGAGTCGTTTCAATTCTGACACTTCCACCGGAATCTAGTTGAAATCCGGTTGCTGGAAGCTGTGGTGTCCCTGCGCCAGCCAGTGTACCTGGCCAGATTGTGTGTGGGCAATTGTTCGTTACAGTGAAGGTGCAAGCCAACGAGAAGGAGAAGAGGGAGATGGCAATGATCAGAAAGAGTCCAGCAAGGTTCAAGGTTGCCATGATTCTCATGGTTAATACTCCAGCAACTTTCTGGCCCAAGAAGTTCCCTTGGCTTGACTTGAGCAACTGGTTGAGAGGGAGGAACCATTTCTCTGGTTTCAGTTTTAAGGTTTTCAGGTGAGGTGAAGGAATAGTAGGCTACCCATGTAAGGAAGCATGAGACTTACGTTGCCTGGCCAATTCCCTCAGCCAAAGTTCACTCATTTGGGTTTAGTATTTTTCTGATTTCTGTAACTCAGGTGGCCTCAAGGAGAAGCAATACCTTTCTTGTCACATGTAACAGATAGATATAGTCATTGATTCCTCTTTCTGCTTTCTCATCAGAATCATCATAGGGATTTGAGACAAGGATCCTTCACATGAGGGGGCTTTTCTGAGTGGAATCTACTTTGCACTCATACACCAGCTTCCATTGGCCAAGTCTCATCTGACCAATCGAATGGTTAGAAACAAGCCCTCATCAGGGGGGGGGGGGGGTGAAACTTGACCCTATCAGTATCAGGCTATCATCATATGGTCTCTCGGCCCTGACCCAAGATTTCAAAACATCAAAATCAATTGGTCATTCTGAGATGGACACTATAGCCAAATAGCATATACAAGTCAAAACATCTAATAAGAACCAAATATGGAAATAGTCATATGAAGTAAGGCTATTGTGATAATTGACACTTGGCAGGAGAAAATGAATCATAACTACATAAGGTGACATCATAAATATAAGATTATTCCTCTTATCCAAAAGGGAAAAAAAAGCAGATCAGATAAAAGAAAGGTGAAACCAGACCTCCTTTTCACACACAAAGGGACGATTGTGGGTTCAAGATATAAAAAGTAAGTCACAAACCATGATCTCCCTATATAGAGAGGAAAGTATCAAATTCTCAACCAAGCCGTCAAATTAGCAGAACACGAAGAACTAAAATCCTTCAAAAGTTTTCTCTTTTACAGAACTCAGATTCGCTTCAGCATATTATATTCTGAAGTGGTGACAAAATTAAACCCACTCATCCTGCAAGTTGAGTAGGAATTAGGGTGGCTGAAACCCCACAGAATCCCAAAAAAATAACACACATCGAGAAGAGCTGAGCCTATCATGAGTCATATCTATCATCTTCTGCATTAATTTCTTCACCGGCTTGATCAGCAACATCAGATTTTGCAGGGTTAACAAAGCGTCCACTCAAAGGATCAACTTGACGGGTATCACGGGGTCCACCTTTGTGGCCCATTGCAAGCATTGGTGGTGGCGGTAGAAGCCCTGCCCTGAAAAGAATGCGCTGAACAGGTTCTGAAGGTTGGACACCAACAGATAACCAGTACCTGACAGATAAAAAAAAAAGAAAAAAATTGAGTAAATAATAAATCAAAAACAAGCATAAATTAAATATATTTATCTTTACTTCAAAGTAAAATAAAACATGTATAAACAGACGATAGATTACAAGCATCTGTACATTTTTGAAGGAACCTACCACCAATTAAGGACTAAAATATTCTAAACTACGAAAATTAAAAGAAAAATAGCAACCATCTAGAGTTGTAGACTGTTAAACTACCCTTAAGAATGCAGTAAAGGCATTGAAGAATCTCCATTTAATCCTGTAGCCCTATAGAACAGACTATATGATTCCCTCCTAGAAAGAATAGAACACCTTTCAAGGTCATTGCTTCTGTTAGCATATAAATTTCACAAACTTGAATGAATAGAGAATAAGTTTCATGCCCAAGAGAGGATCACTCGCTTCGGCAACAACTTCTAGACTACAGTGAGAGTCTACAAACCTTGATGCCTTAGGCAATTGGTCTTGTCATTATCACTGAATATGACAACATTAATTACCCACTGTTCAAATAGGTTATGTTTGTAGATGTTTGGATAGAACAGAAGTAAGATTTGGTGGGATGAAGAATAGCTCTAGGTAATCAGAAATGGGAAAGCTTAGGCATTTAAGAGAAGTTGGTATGGCTAACATTGCTTTGTTCCAGAACTTTTATCCTTGTGGTGCCAATGCATTAGAATATAAAGCCTGCACCAAGTTCTTGTATTGTTGATGTTTTTTTATTTATTTTATAGATATTTTAGGTCAAAAACTTTATTAGAGAAACAATAATGATAAGTACAGCAAGAAAGTAGAAAATGAGCATATTATAGTACTCAATGAACTTGAAATCACAGATATATTCTATTGTAACATGACTAGGTTTAGTGATTTCTGATTGTAGCCAAGTCCCCCCCCCTGCCCCCTGCTTTCATATTTCTTCCTCTAAGTGATCAGTGATCTATCCTTCTGCTGTCTATTCTGATAGAAAGAGTTTTCTTATGTAGGTTTTGAACTCCTTAATGATTGAAGCTAGAGATGGGCTGATTTCTATACCCTCTAAAATTCTATTATTTAATTATATTATCCACTGCCAAAAAAAATTATATTATCCACTGTTGTTCAGTTCAGCAACTACAACTGTTATCAAGTGGTCTCTAAATAGGTTGTCAATCTCTGCAGAGAGGGCAAAATGATCCCAAAAATTATTAACAAATGGGCATGAGGGTAGCAAGTGATACGTTATTTCTCTATAAACCTTACAAAGGGTACACCTATTGAGGGGAAAGGAGGGGTCTTTGGTTTCTCATTAGAGGGCCTCACAGTTATTGAGTTTAAGGTGAATCATATCCCAAAAAAGGGCCTTCATTTTTTGTGGAATTGACACCAACCAAATTGCTTTCACTGAGAAAACCATAGTAGAATTAGAAGGTGAAAGGGCTCAACAAAAGCAGGTATTATTGAAGGACCCCTCAGACTCATAGGTCCTTTTTTTGTGAATGACAACAACAGTTTATTAATATAAAAAAGGAGATAAATATAGAAATGGCTACCCCCCAGAGATTGGGATGCCCAAAACGGAAGCTGCATACATCATGGATTTCCTTCTCCATCCCAAAACAAGTCATCTCTATTCACCCCTTGTTAGTCCAAATTCTTTTTACAGGAGTTAATTTTTGAAAGAGAAGCCCTCCCAAATGATCAATAAGGTTCATAATCTCAACAAATATGTGATGTCATTGCCATTGTGAATTTGTTTGATGAATATGTCAAAGCTTCAAAGGACAAATATTAATCCATGTCCAAATCTTGGGACTTTGGTTTTAGAAACGCAAGGATATATATGGAAAAACCACAGCCAAAGGAAAGTTTGATTGAAAACATCTGTAAAAGTGGTACCATTGATAAACTATAAATATATTTGAACCTTTCTCTATAGATGACATCTTAAGGGGCTGGCAGCAGATGGCATACTCATCTACCTCTAGAACAACTATTCAACTAGAATGGTGACTGCCACCCATCAATTGAGTTAAGTTAATTTTTGATGGTTTCAATTGATGAAATCCAGGCAATTCAGGTATACGGTGAGTATTCAGGAATAGTAATGGAGAAATGCATGCTTCTCAGGACCAGTTGGAAGAGGAGACTCAATTAGAGGAGAACTGCTTGTAATTACAATGGTTAAGGCTAGGTAAACTACTGGATTTCAGAAGTTTGATCATAGGAGACTCAAAGGACAATACTGGGCCAGTTAAAATACAAGAAGCAAGAATACTGGCTTTATAGGAATGAGATGAAGGAAATTTTGCATCTATTTTTGGAGATGGAGATCACTGTAAATTGGGTACAAAAATCTGCTAACAGCTTGGCACATTCAATAGTGAAACAAGGTGCAAGCAGAACACATTTGTTTTGGGGAAGTGTACATAATTGATATAGGCATATTCAGTCGATTCACCAGATGCTGACACATGGCACTACGCAAGAGTATTCCCGCCATTTTGCACTCGTCCAAGGGCAACAGGGTAATTCCCACGAATCATTACTGTGGGAGCATTTAATGTGTAGGCACCACGTTCTCGGCATATTTACTCCCAACACACTTATGAAGGGATAGTGATCGGCCGACGGCTCTTTGGCTGCCCTCTTCGTGACTGCAATTCACGGGACGGCTACTTATTAGTAATCACTCCTCTCTCAGGCGACTCTGACTATAAAAGGGGCACCACAACCTAAAGGTACACTTACACACACTTGAGCTAATCATTATTCTCTTGCTGTGACCTCGGCTTCCCTTCACAGCCCTCGGATAACTTGACTGTCAGAGTCCTCGCCCCTGGGAACATTACCAGGGCCTCTAATGCCTTTTCACTCTTAGTAGGTAGGACCCTTGGCTTTCAGACCTTGGAAGTTAACAAGCTGCCCTTGGCTCCACAATTGGCAGCAACAATTATGATGTAAAGAACAGGGCTAACTAGCTTAGCTAGGACAATTTGATTGTATAACACATTATGCATAAATTTTTCTCTCATAATCAATAAAATTTTGATACAGTTAACAATCAAAAATAAAAATAAAAATAAATGGAAATGTGTTCAATTTGATAAACCTTCTAGGAGATATTTTCTTATCTCAAGTTGTTTTCTATTCAAGAATTTGGGTTTTAGATTCTTTGAGACCCTTCTCTTGTGTTCTTTTCATGACCCTGGGTACCAATAGAGGAGGGAGTTCAAGGAAGTCTCTATGGACTCAATCTTGAGGGGTTGGGCTACAGTAGCTTTGCTTTAGCTTTCTTTGCTTGGTAGCGACTAATTCTGGAAGCCAAAGTCCAAAAAACAAAAGCCACTTTAGGCTCAGTTTGGAAGGAGTACAAATACAAATATGTAGGGTGTAAAACTATGTATTTTGTATGTATTTCTACTGTACATATTTGTATTTGTACTCCTTCCAAACTGAGCCTTAGGCTCTATTTGGAAGGAGTACAAATACAAATGTGTAGAGCGCAAAACCTTGTATTTTGTATTATTTTGTATGTATTTGTACTGTACATATTTGTATTTGTACTCCTTCCAAATTGAGCCTTAGGGACGAAATCACAAAGTACAAAAATAAAAAGAATAATAAAAGAGTTTGGGCTTTTGGGGCAAAACAACCATCAACTCTCGACCTTGACTCTTGTCTCTCTCTCTCAACTCTCAACTCTCTCAACTCCAAACCCTAGGTAAACCCTAATCTTCTTCTTCTACAAGTCTGGTGTACAGACCCCTCTTCTTATGTATGTCATCTGAAACTCTCTACATTCGACCTCTATTATCTATTTAAATCCCATCAAATGTATGATTTTTCCCCTATTAAACTCCATCCAAATGTATCATATTTCCCCTATTATGGACTGTATTTTAATGTACCATTTGAATGTATATATGAATATGGTGCTAATGGATTGTTATGTCATTCGAATGTATCATTTTAATGTTATGGACTTTATCAGTTGATGTAACATTTGACTATTATGCCATTTACTGTTATGGACTGTGTTACTATTAAATGTAGAGGCTGATTTATGTCTCTTACATCTTCTTTCCTTTTTTGGCTCTTGGGACCACTCTTTTATGTTGTAACTTATGTACACATTTTCTTTGTTTTATTCTTTCTTGTAAGAGAAGGGCACAACTGTCCTTTCCTTAACCTTGTTCATATATAAGTTAATGATTTCTGGGCATGTGACTAAGGTGAACACACCCTTTCATTTCCTAGTTCTTCTTCTCTGATTTGAACTGAGTTGACTTTAAAATCATTTGAATGTGTTATGGACTATTTTATCATTTTAAGGCATTATTGAATGTGAATGTGTCATTTTATTGTTATGTGAAGATGGTGATAAATGGACCTTAATATCATTTGGATGCAGCATTTCACCATCCATTCTATAGATAAGACTCCAAATCGAGCACTTCCATTGGCCACAATTATCCTAATCTAATCTATCAAAAAAATTATCCTAATCTAAGATCTTCATTGTGGCACAACTTCCAAGACCCAAACCCTACCAACACCTTTCCAAACCTCCCAATCAACCATCTATCAAATTTCAGACTCAAAATGCCCATTTTACCCCTCTCACAAATAAGATTTTGAATCAAGCACTTTCATTGGCCGCAATTATCCCAATTCAAGATTTTCATCGCAACACAACTCTAAAGACACCCAAACCCTACCAACACCCTTCTAAATCCCACAATCAGCCATCCATCAAATTTCAGACCCAAAATGCCCATTTTACCCCTCCTATAGATGAGATTCCAAATCAAGCCCTCTCATTCACTACAACAGTCTTAATCTAATATCTTCATCATGGCAAAGTTTCCAAGACACCCAAGCTCTACCAACACCTTTCTAAACCTCCCAGTCGACCATCCATGAAATTTTCAACCCAAAGTGCCCATTTTACCCCTCCTATAGATAAGATTCCAAATTAAGCACTTTCATTGGCCGCAATTATCCTAATTCATGATCTTTATCGTGGATAATTGGCCGCAATTATCCAAATTAAGCACTTTCGTGGCCTAACTCCCAAGACACCTAAACCCTATCACTACCTTTCTCAACATCCTGATTGACCAACCAACAAATTTCAGACCCAAAAATACCCATTTTGCCCCTTCTACAAATAAGATTCTGAACCAACCCTTTTCATTGGCCGCAATTATCTTAATCAAAGATTACCTTTGCAACACAGCCCCAAGACCATGATTTTAAAAGGCATCCAAAGCAAGGCAAGAGGCGTACGCTTCAAGACAAGGCGGCCAAACAATGCCTAGTCTCAGTAGCCTCTTCAAGATGTTGTAGGGCGATAGCCTTAGTTTCGGTGAAGCATACGTCTCTCGCCTCGAGGCGCAAAATCATTGAGGTGGTAGCCTCAAATAATCTAGGTTTAAGGGTGTTCTAACAGGGCTAAATATGTAAAAGGATGAAAAAGCATTAGGGAATATGGACTTAGGGTAGAGTCAAACATATTAAGGGTTTCCCTCTTTTCTTCTTTGGACCCCCCAAGACTGTTAAACCCCATTTATCACCTTCTTTGGACCTCTTACAGCCTCTACATCAAGTTTTATCACAAAATTACCCATTTTACCCTTTCATCAAAAAAGGATTCCAATTCACACAATCTCATTGGTCAAAACACTTGATGCTCAATTTCCCTAAGATCCCTACACCTTCTACCCCCCCCAAATGATTGACCCCACCTCAATACCCTTTCGTAGATTTTTTTTATGAAAATACCCCTCATACCCTTGTAAAAACCCAAGATTCCGTTTCCTTGAATCTTATTAGTTCCCCCCTAAGGCCTAGGGCACACTTTAGCCATGTGGGTTTGAATTCCCACCCTTGGATTTCCATGGAAAAGTTTCATTTAATCTTGGGCATTCAGTGCTTTTTTAGCCCTTCCATATTCCTAAAAATCTTTTTCAGTCCTCATTATCCCTCCTACCCTTGGATTTTGTAAAAAATCCCCCCAACACTTGGCAAACCCCTAGCCATTGGATTTCCATGAAAAATCCTCATTAAATCTTGGACATCCAATAAACCCATGACCTTTAAAATTCAATGAAATTATTCTCTAGGTCCTCCCTCACAAGCCCCCCCCCCACCTTTTAAAAATTGCAAAAACCCTCCCAACACAGGAAACCTCCCTCGCCACTAGATTTCCATGCCTAAAGCCTCTTTGAATTCGGCCCTAGGATGGGGCACCCTCTTTTTAAAACCCTAGGGCACCCCTAACTCTTTTTGGAAAATCCAAATCCCCCCCTTTGGCTCACTTTATAAAAGGAAGCCTATTCCTTCCTAAAACCCTCTCTTAAACTAAAAAGGAAAGAAATTCCCCTACCTTCCTATTCCATTCAAACCGAACAAGTAAGACAACCATTATCCCTCCTTCCATTCAAACCTAACACCCTCCATTAAGCAAAAAACATCCCAACGACAATCTCTTCTCCCACCTCGCTCATCATCTTCTCCCCTCCTCTCTAAACCTCCATTCTCCTACAACCTTCTCACAAAATCCTCACTACCATTCTCCATTACCTCCCACCATCTTCTAGCTTCCCAAAGAGAGAGAGAGAGAAACTCAATTAGAGTTCGGCCAACAACTGTAAAGAGAACAAAGAGCAAGAAGAAGAAGAAGACAAAAGTAGAAGAAAAAGTAAAAAGGGGAAGAGAAAAGTGATCCAAACGATTGGGGGATTCTTGTCAAGCTTTTTGTCATCATTTCGGGCTTTCCTTTAGAGTCTAGAAGTCTAAAAACGTCCCAACTCTCTCCCACACTTGGACTATCAAAGATCCCCTCTATTGCATTCAAGGTGTTTGCCAAAAGGCTAACAAGGTATGTGCTTCTTCATTTCTTTTTGTCAAATTTATGCTTTCTATTGGCTTTGTTTTTGATGATTTGCAAATGTTAGTCAACTTTATAGGCTATATCCCTTTAACGTCTTAGAAAATGCATGCCAAATAGCATGTCTAAGGTGCCCCAAATCCCTAGTTTCATCTTTCTTTGGTCCATTAATATGTGTTGTATTTTTTTATTGCATATAATAATGTAGTTTATTTTCATTTTTCTCCATCTTGCATATGGGAATGTTTGCTGAATTTTATCTCAATCAGTATGCTCTTGGCTTGGTTGATAATGTAGTCATACTCATTGCTTCTTTCCCTAATTGCATGTAGTAGCATCGATGTTCTCATGCTATGTTAATGTATGTTTTCTCTTTTTATTTTGCTTGCCTATGTTTGGGGTTTTTGTGAGGGTTGATGATTTCAAATCGGAGGGGAGTTCATAGGAACAATGTTTTAAAAGGTGTGGGAGGTGTCCGCCTAGAGTGGAGTAGAACCCCCTATTTTCTAATGTTGTTCATTCATTCATCCTAATAATATATATTCTTAAAAGGCAATTAAAATTATAAAATCATTATTTTTTATGTGAGAATTATGAATTTTAAGACCCTAACATGGATTTCTTTGGGCTTGTCTCGAGGGGTGTGGTCAGGGGTCCGGGGGCAAAGTCACTAGGTTCAAAACAAAAAAGCGTGAAAATTTAAAAAGGCACACGCCTATGCACACCAGGCATGCGCCTTTTGAAAGTGTTGTGCCTAGGACCTAAGCAAGGCACATACCCTAAAATGTGCCTTGCTTGTGCGCCTAGGTGCACTTGAGGCACCTTTTAAATCACTGATCCTCTGAGTGGATCCTTATTTGACAATAACACAACCTGAGGTCGAGTTTAGAGAATACTATGGCTGCTTGTAAATCATCCAACAGCTCATCAATGAGAGGGATGGATCTTTGACTGTAGTCTGATTTAGGGTATGGTAATCTACGCAAAATAGCCACGTCCCATCTTTCTTTTGACAAAGAACACAGGTGCTGAGTACGGACTAGAGCTTGGTTGAATAAATTGTTTGTCCAACAGTTCTTGGACAATTTTTTCCATTTCTTCTCGTTGAAATCTAATCTTAGGTAGTGATATGGCCTCACATTCAATGGTGGTGCACCTAGAAGTATCCCAATCCGATGGTCCATGGGCCTTGTGGGTGGCAAGCCTTTTGGTTCCTAGAAGATTATCCAAATATTCTGGTACAAGTTTTTGCAATTCCTGTGGGCTTCCGATGGGATAGGCTCCTCTGTTGTTATCACTATGATCGATGGTTCCACCCCTATTTTCATGAAAATTATTTGACCTTCATCTTGACATGTTTTGATGATGGTCCTCAACCCGTTTGGCTGGGGTGGAGTTGATTCCAAACCTGCTAGATGGCAGTGTTTTCCATTTATTGTGAAGTCCACTGTCAATTGTAACCAATCACAGATGACTGGACTCTCATTGCTTGTGGTGATTTGATCCTGATGAAGGAGCATGCTGTGATATTTCAGGTTGGTCCAGCACATCTTGTTCTACAGGCCCTTCTAGGCTCCCTTCTTCTTCTGGTTCCATTTCTTCTGTTTGAAGCATGAAGAGATGTAAGGCCTTACATCTGTGACCGGCCCAAATTTTTCCTCACAGTTGTAACAGAGACCACAGTCTCTACGGGCCTGCATTTTGGCCCATGATAGCTTCCTCAATGGTACAGGGGTGGGTATTAAGGCGGTGGACTTGGGCTATGGGCCCTCTATTCTTTTTGTGGGCCGATTGTTTATAATAGGCATTGGACCAGGATCACTTGGGCTGCTTGGGTAGGCTGGAGTGGACCGCGGGCCCGAACTTGACCTAGGGTAAGACATAAAGGAGGGTCAATTTAATCTCTTAAAACAAGTAAGCCTTTCTTCTTGGTTTCATGCTAAGCTGAAAGTGCCGTGCAGTGAAATAGGTTGGAGGGATTTCACCTCTAGTTTGATTTTTTCTTTCAGGTCGCCGATGAAGTAGCTGCAATGACATCTCCGGCCAGCCTTGTACCCTCGTTGAAAGTTTCTCGAACTCGATCTGGTAATCTTTAACAGATCCAGTTTGTTTCAGCTTTGATAATATTTTATCACAACTGTCAAATCTGACGGGTCCAAATCGTATGCATAAAGGCTTTTGTGAAGTCAGCCCAAGATACCTAGCGATGTGATCGTCGGAACCATTGAAACCAGAGTATTTCCTCCTGCTTCTAAGGGGAATGAGGCAATGGTGACTCTTTGATAGCTAGGTATTTAATGGTATTCAGAACATTTCTCAGCCTTAAAAATCCAGAGTATGGGATCCTCACCTGAATAATTTGGGAAGTTAAGCTTTTTCTCATGGCAGCTCCGGTATCGTGTTGATTCCCTTCGGAGTCTCAACTATTTCCTTCTTGCTCGCTTTTGTGGTTTCCTTCAATCAAATTTTTCTCCAGTTGTGCCATGATCGCCACTAGAGAATGCTTAATCTCCTGTAAAATTTCCAATGACTTTATGCAGTTGCACTTCCATGCAATCAACCCTTGTCAACAGTTTCAGACCTGGTACTCGGCATCCTCTGTTCTTCAGGATTTCTTCAGAGCTCTGATACCAAATTGTTGGGGTTACTGCACAACACAGGCTTCCCTTTGAGGGTGAAGCTACCTCCTAAATCAAATTTGATGAGGGAAGGGGGAGAGAGAGAGAGAAAGAATTTGATGCAAGTCTTCTATTCCCTTCTTTCAGAGTACAGTCCTCTATTTATATTGTTCTCCTTCTTGTAATAGTCATGTGACATTATTACAGCTAACTAATCACTTGCTGCTTGGCTTCTTGGTTGGTTACATGTAACTGAATCTTGATTAGTTGCCAACTGTTGTCTCAGTGGCTGAGTTGGCTTCTTCCTCTTCTTTCTAGAATATACCTTCAGCCCATTTTCTGGGTCCCTAACAACAGACTGTACTTCCTCTAAGCCATTTTTATAATTCTATCAAAAACATCCAATCAACTGGATCATATGTTTTTTCAATGTCTGTCTAGTTTACAAATCACACCTTTTCAGAATTTTGTTAAAGAATTTCCATTGTCACATAGCAGAAAGCAATAAGAAATCTTTATGCAATAATGCATGGAGATGAATATTCCACATTTCTCTTAGATACCAAACTGACTGCTCTTCTTATTGGTTATTATGTTTATATTAAAGTCATACATGGTATTTCTTGTTGCTTATATATATATTTTTTTTGTTTTTGATAGTTCTGTAATTTCAGCTTATGAGATAACCTTGATGCATTAGGGCTGGAACAAACTATCAGAAGACAGAAATGAGAGAGGAAGAGAGAGAGAGAGAGAGAGAGTAGCAAGGGTAGAGAAAGAGAAAAGAAAGAGAAATCCCAAGGAATCGCTTCAAGGGGTCCTATAATCACTCTAGGGTTTGTAGGAATCACTCCATAGAGCAAACTTGCTCTAAAGAAATCTTCACTCATTCATTAGCTTCAAAAGGAAGAGAATACATTTATTTATATAGAGTGACTTGTGGCCCAGAATACTCTTCACCATAATTACAAAAATGCCACTCCTTGTCTTGTGCATCAAGAAACACAATAAGTTTCTATCTACTAATGCAAATAAACTGCAAATTAAAAGATAAGTCCTACTAAACTAGAGGACTAAGATGTTATAGCCCAGGCCCACATAGGACTAGCTAAAATGAAAAAAATACCCATACGGTCCAAATATACAAAAATACAGAAATTTTCAGAAAATTTCAAAAAATTCCAAACTTGATTCTTTAGCTCTTGCATTATTTCTCCCTTGGTTCCAAAAAATGAAGAACTTGAGGATGATAAGTTGATGCAGCATTTTAAAAGCACAAGGTGCAAGGGCCAATTTACACCTGAGGCGTGTGCCCTTTTAAGCAAGGCACAAAATTACAAACAAAAAAAAAGCTAAAAAATAAAAAAAAGTCAAATTTCAAGAAATGCCAAAAAATTTTAAAAAATGCAAAAAATATTCAAAAAATATTAAACATAATGTTAATGAAAAATATAAACTTAAATTTTAAAATAAAAGCAAACATATAAAGCATTTCCAAGCATGTAAAACCCACAATCTCTTTTTTTCCTTAATTGCATTAAGTAGCTAATGTGATGTAAAATATATTGCATTCTTGATTATATGAGTCACCTTTGTACCACGCCCCTTGAGGAGAATCCCCTATTTGCTAATGTTGTTCATTCATTAATTGCAATAAAATATCTTCTTAAAAGGCAATGAAAGTTATAAAATCATTATTTTTTATGTGAGAAAGAAGAATTTCAGACCCTAACATAGACTTGTTCGAGCTTACCTCGAGAGGTGTGGTTGGGGGTCCGAGGGCAGAGCCCCTCGGCCCAGCCGTTAGACTCAAAAAAAAAAAAACAAAAAGCACAAAATTTTAAAAAGGCGTACGCCTAGGCTGAAGCGCAAGGCGCATCAGGCACACGCCTAGGCACACCAAGCATGCGCCTTTTGAAAGGGGTGGGCCTAGGACCTGGGCGAGGCACATACCCCAAAATGCGCCTCACCAGTGCACCTAAGCACGCCTTTTAAATCACTGAGTTGATGTACCTCAATGACAAAAGGTGTAGTAATTCCATAGCTGCTTCAACACACTTGGACTGCAGAGTAGATGTCACAGACATAGTAGATATAAATGGATCTTGAAAGCAATGTATGTCTTAAATACTGCCTTCCATAACCTACATTGTTAAATCATCAATAACATTAGCTTCTTGAACACTTACATCACCAATCAACCTATCTTGTGGTGAATCTTCCCCTTGCTTATCACTATGAACTTTTTTTTGATAAATAGCTTATCACTATGAACTTTCATATCCAAAATCTCAACTGCAGCATTTGCAACTTTTCCTTCAACCTCTAGTTGAGAAATCACCATCTCTATGTGTTCAGCTACCCTTGGTTCTTCAACAAACTCTTGAACTTCTGCCATTATTGATGTTGGTGGGAGTTGTACCATGTCAACTTGTAATTCTTGAATTGGTCCCAATTGAACTTGTAAGGTAAAGTCACAACTTACTTCCTTACTAACATCTACTGCAACCAACACATATGCATCTTGCACCTGAATTTCTTCAACATGCTCCACTTCTATCTCTTCTTGATCATTAGCCTCAAGTTGACCATGGGTGTTGGAAGTTCCTTCTTCAACAATTCCAATCTTTTCTTGGCCCGCACCCTTTTGATCTTCAATGTCTACAACTTCTATAGGTTGAAATTCTTCATTCACAACTTTAGCTCTAGGATGGGCATCAAACATGCAAGAAATCTTCTTTATTTTCAACTTTGTACTTTCTTCTCATTGGCTTCAAATTCTTTGTTGTAACCAGATGCTTCTTCTCTACCTTGAGTCGATTCAAAGGCATGATCTAAATCATAAATCTGAATTGTAGACAATTCATTCTTGATATCATCCCTTAGTCCATTCATGAAACGAATTAAATTGTGTCATTCACTTTCTGTAATGTCACATCTAATATATAATTCATCAAACTTGTGGATTGAACTATAGATAGCATACCTTGCTTGAGATTACTCAACTCCACATTTAGATCATCAAGGAAGTATTGCGGAATGCACTTTTCTTGCAAATACCTCTTCATCTCTACCCATGTGGTAATAGGATATTCACCTCTATTTTCTAGTTGTTGCTCAAGAATTCTCCACCATACTTTAGCAATACCCGTGAGCTTCTCAGCTTCATGCGTGCAAATCTAAATCTTTGTTTTTCAGATATAATGCCAATCGAAATATTCTTCTAGTTTAGCAATCCAATCAAAGAATGCTTGCTGGTCTTCATCTACCTTGAAATTAGGCACTTCACTTTCTCTTCTAACATTCTTGAAAACCTTACTCCTATAGCCGACATTACTAGATCTACTTTCTTCCACCAAATTCTTAAGTAAATCAAGCATAGACCTTTCATATGGTTCAAAATCCCTATCATCATTGACTCTAGACCAATGAGATTGTTTAAATGATACCCTAGGCTTATAGAATTGGTTACTTTGTGAGAGCATATACCAAAACTGATGCAATAGGGCTGGGACAAACCATCAGCAGACAGAAATGAGAGAGGAAGAGAGAGAGAGAGAGAGAGAGATCCCAAGGAATCACTCCAAGGGCTCCTAGAATTACTCTAGGGTTTGTAGGAATCACTCCATACAGCAAAATTGCTCTAAAGAAATCTTCATTCATTCATTAGTTTCAAAAGGAAGAGAATACATCTGTTTATATAGAGTGACTTGTGGCCCGGAATACTGTTCACCATAATTACAGAAGTGCCACTCCTTGTCTTGTGCGTCAAGAAACACAATAACTTTCTATCTATTAATGCAAATAAACTGAAAATTGAAAGATAAGCCATACTAAGCTAGAGGAATAAGATGTTATAGCCCAGGCCCACACAGGACTATTTAAAATGACGAAAATACCCATACTGTCAAATATATAAAAATACAGAAATTTTCAAAAAATTCCTAATTTGATTCTTCAGCTCCTGCATTAAACCTGCTAAAACTTAATAACGATTAAAGATAAAAAATATTAGGAAGCATACATTCACCCAAAAAATTAATGAGCGAAAGAATGATAACTTACTTCACTCTATCAAAATTTAGACCCATTCGTTTACCACCATCCTGTCCTATAAATACACAAAAAAAAAAAGAAAAACATATGAAAATCCAATTTCTCATAATAAAAAATCACAAAACAACAAAGAAAAACACCAAATAAATGTTGAGAAGTACAAATATGACTAGCAAATTTATCAAGTCGAATTAGCTCCTCGAAGCCTTATCCATTCTCAAGTCCCAACATTCCTTATAGATTGAACAAGAATTCTAGCCCAGTCACTCAGTTCATTTAAGATGGAGAGGCAAACCTGATAAATAGTTGTCTATCATTTTTTTCCTCTTGGAATTCAATAAAGACAAACCTTCAACCAATATTGGACAAAATAGAATTGAAGCTTAGCAGATGGTGACAATAGTTCAGCTCTTGTGCTGGACACTTAACCTTGAGATAGTCAGCAACCTCAGCATTCTAAATTACTACTTACTTTTTTATTCACTCTTCTGTTAATTCTATAATTAACCAGCACAACATAAATTTCCTGGGAGGAGGTATTCAAATCAAAACAGTAGAGTTAATGTAATAGTGGAGAAAGGTGATCAATCAGTCTCTTTTTGGGGACTCGTATTCAAGAACCAACTACCATCAACATAGACTTCATGGTAAAGCTAGACTAGAGAACTCATCAGGAGGAACATAAATGCAGCTAGGTCTACCAGGAGAAGTGCCTTAGAAACAATTCATTCTTTGGCCTCAATAGTTGTCAAGGCGACGCCTAGGCGACAAGGCGCCCTTTGAGGCTCGCCTTGCCTAATCGCCAAGCAATTTTGTACTATGTATTGTAAAATAATTTTTTATTCTTTATTTTTTGACATTATAATTATAAAATAGGCACTATTAAACTAAAATATTCATTTTTTATGTTTATATACTAATTTGTTTTTATTATTTTCTTATTTGTTAGGATTTAATCAATACAAACATTGCTAAATGCTGTATTGAACCCTCAAAGACTTCAAAACCTGAACCAATAAGTAAGGAAGAACTTAAAATTGTCTAATCAACACATTTTCTATACTTTAACATGAACTCTAGACTTTTCTTATGAAAGTTATGAATAATTATTAAGGAAATATGGCTATGGTACCGAGGAAACTACCCTATGATCTACATTTTCTATATAAAAAAATCCATCACCTAGGCGCCCCCCTAACTAAGGGTGAGCAAAAAAACCGAAAAACCGAATTGACCGAGAAAACCGACTGAAATCGAACTAAAAAATCGGTTAACCAAACCGGTCAGTTCGGTTTCGATTAACCATTTAAAAAACCGGCGGTTAACCGAACCGACCGATATATATAGTAATATTATTTATATAGTATTATATATTATATATTTTATTTTTTTTGAAAATCAAACTGAAAAGTTTCAAAAAAAAAGCTGAAAGTCTCAAACTGTTGACTGGTGACTACTAGTCTGCCTTTTCGAAAATCAAAATTTTCAGCTTCTCTTTTTCTCTCGGTCTCTTTGGTTAATCTGTTGACTTGACTCGAAAAAGAAGATTAAAGTAGTTTACACTATCAAAACATGGAAATAGGTCAGAAAAAGAAGGCATTACTTCTTTCCATTTGTATATCCTGGATCTTCAAAACCCACCACCCACCTCCATCTTCACTAATTTAATCTTCACTCGTCACGTGTGATGGGATAATTAACTCTCAGTCTCTCTTCTCGGCTTATCATCTGTTATCTCTGTCGCGTAGCCCGCGCCAATCACCAGCACCAAGCGGCAATGCCGGTCACCGCCTTGCCGATAGTTTTCAGTTTTCTTCTCAGCTTCTCGCCTGTCATCTCCGTTGCGTGGCCTGCGCTAACTACCAGCACCAAGCGGCAACGTCGGTCGTGGCTCTGCCATCATCTCTGTAGTCTGTATCTCCCTTCTCTCTCTCTCTCATCTCCCCTCTCTGCAGCTCCTCCAAACGCCACCTCAAGCTCTCACCGCAATAGCCTACAAGAACCTCTGAAAATAACTTTGTTAGAAGCGTCATGACTCGATGCAAGATCTGAACTGATGGTCAGCACCGACAGGAGAATAATAGATGGCCAGCACCGACAGAAACCACCGGTCCACCAACAGTTTTAGATTTTTTTTATTTTAAGTGCATAAAAAACCGAAAAACTGCCCGCGGTTAACCGGTCCACCAGTGAACCAATTGAACCGGTTAACCAATTGAATCGGTTCAGTTTTGGTTTGGGTATTTAAAAAACTGATCAAATCGGTTCGGTTTGAAAAAATACCCCACGATTCGGTTAACCGAACCATGAGCACCCCTACCCCTAACGCCCAGCCTCGCCTTGGCGCCTTGAAAATTATCCTCACACCAAACAATCACAATCATGAGCCTGGGAAAGTATAATGTACCATAGAGATAACTTTGCATGCAGACTCCCATGGGGTGGTGGGCAATAGGCAATAGGGGTGCAACTTGAGCAGGCATTGCATTTTGTTAAATTTGAATGAACCCAACCCAGAAGTCTGGGCCTGATGTAGTGTAAATTCTTCAAATTGGTACCCAACTTGCATTGACCCTAACAGACAATTAAAAAGCTGCTCCAAAGAACCTTGATTCCTTATTTATTTAAACACCAAAAAGCTCTACAACAATATGGATCAAAGTCTTAAAATGGCTAATTAGATTACTCAATATCATTAACTGAATGCTTTTTTTCTTGTTGTTGTTAAATGAGCTACACAACAGGGGAAATTATAGTTATTAGGGGTATTTATGTAAAAAACACCCCAAAAAGCAAAAAAAATAGTCGTTGGGGACCCCCCAATGGATATATTCTTAGTGGGCCAGAGTAGCTCATAGCGGGCCATGTCATGCCGTGTTATGCCGGCTCGTGGGCCTCAAAACCAAAGCTAGCACAACTGGGGGATTTAGGCCAAGCCACAGCATGGCCCAATTATTACAGTGGCCAAGCCAAGCCCAGCAAGGCCCACATATCATGTCAGCCCATGGGCAGCACAGGCCACTTTACAGTTCTAAGAAATACCCTTGTCCCTTTATTAAACCATGATTCCAAATCAAGCTTTATTATTAGCCAATACCTATGACCTCAAGTTTGCTTCCTTCCTTGATCTAAACCCTCAAAATGAGCCAAATCATCCAAGTTTCTTGTCTGAAATGCATCCTTGAGATTAGATACCTTGTCTATCTGTCACCCCAACAGTTGCTTAAAAACCGCCTAAAAATTGCTTGAACACCCTCTCAAACACCCTAACCCTTCTATGATCCACGAAACCCTACCTTTAAACTCCAAACACCTTGAATCCCACTGTAGGTTGGGTAAGGCTTGGGTGTAAGTGGTCTCTTTGAAAGACAGAGAGAGGCCAGTGAGTAGGGAAATAGGCTTTTGGGGCTAAGGATGCTGAGAAAGAGTGCTTGAGTACTGGATGCCAAATGTTGAGCGTCAAATGATGAATTTCAATACGAGGAGGATCTCTATTTATGGGGGAGATCCCAAGATCCCAAAAGGTAGGAGATAAAGGTGCTTGTCTCCTATCAGGAAAGGGAATATTGGATTTGTTGTTAATCATTAAGTGTGCCATTGGGGTTTCACCATGTGTCTCATGAGGATTTTCCTAAGGATCGGCTTTCCTTCCCCTCAAGATCCCTCATTGTTCACATGTGCTACTACCTCTCGTGCACCTTATTTAATTGGCGTGGCAATTATGACGTCATTGCCCAGCGGGCAACGTTTTGTTAACCCTATATGGCGCTCTGCCACGTCTTTTGAAGGGCTATGGGTCTATTGCGGATTTGGGCATGTGTGGTTCTCTCGCCAAAGGGCTCAGCCCGGGTTCCTCCTAACTCAAGTCGCAAATGGACTTGTAGGCGGGCAGCGAACCACGAGTTTATCGCATTGGGAAAGTTGACTGTGGGTTACCCGCATGCAACCCCGTGGTGTTAATTTAGTGTTTGATGTTCTCTGAGGGTCTGAGCGGACACTATATACCTACACCCCCACACATCAAATTTCATCCTAAAACAACCTTACTTCCCCCTTTATTAAACCAAAATTCCATTTCAATCCTTCCCATTTGCCGAAACCCCCTATTTCAAAATTTTCCATCATGACACATCACCTAGTCATCTGACCCTACCATTAGATTCCAAATCCCCTAAAACCCTACCTACCAAATTTCACTTTAAAATTCCCTCGCTTGACCCTTGATTAAACCAAGATTCCATTTCAGACTCTCACTAGCCAATACCATTCACCCATTAAATCTCCATCCACTTAGCATTCTTAGACTAACCTGATGACACCACCAAATCTAGAATCCTCAAAAATGTGGGCCCACCAAAATTTTCCCAAGAATACTACCATTCATCCCTCTATTTGAAAAGATTCCATTTCTTGAATTTTGATTGGTCAACCAATTAGGACTACCTTGCACTCTCTATATGCCATAACTTTTCTCTTTTACCCAAAACACCCTAAATACGCTACCTTCCAATCTTAAACCCTAAAGTGACCTTACTTTTCCTAAACCATTCCAATCTTACCCTCATACCCCTAAAGTATGAAGACAAAATTACCCCATAAATCCTTCCTCTCCAAATTACCCTTACCTCATACCTACCTAGACGCTTTTACCCTCTAACCTTTTTAACTCAACCTAGTTTGTCCCCAACAGATTCTTATAAATAGGAGGGGCACCTAGGAGAAGCATCAAACAAAGACATACATAAGCCCCCACTCTCGTTAACATGGCCGTGTTGCCCCTTTCCCCACCTCCCTCCTCTCTTGTTACCCACACCATTGCCTCTAATCTCCTTCCCTCTTTTCCCATTTTTTTTTCTCTTGCAACACTCTCACAAAACATCTAGCCCTAACACAAGGACACCTCCCAATTCAATAGATGAAAAGAGATGCTAACTCTTTTGCTGATACTTTGGCTAAACAAGGGGTGAGAAGAAACCGACTATTTTGGGCATTGTTGTAATATGAGTTCAGTATGGGAGAGATAAGAGAGTTTATCTCTCCCTTTCTACATATTTGTACCTTTTTCTTATTTTAATGAATCTAATTCAGTTATTGATTTAAAAAAAAGGATGCCTCACAACTTGCAGGTAAATTCCAGAGGAAGTTCTAAGTTTCCTGTTGTTTTCTTTTTTTTTTTTTCTTTTCTTTGCTGCATATTTGCATTTTTGGCCTCTTCAATATGAGGATTGCTCATGCAGGACGCAGGGCTTGCTTTGTTCCTACTATCCTTTCTATCTCTGTAAGATTTGGATTCAGAGAAGCTGGAAAGGGGTACCCAAGAACCACCAGTCTGCTAGATTCCACACTGAAACCAAAGCAAGGAAGGATTGTAGGTAGCAGTCCATTTTCCTCCCAATGGCATGAACATGCTTTTCTTTCTTTTTTGTTTTGGTTAAAATATTGTTTGAGGCTCTATTCAAGAAAGCTTAGATCATAAATGGGGGGTTTACCGTGTTTGGGGGAGAACCCTTTCTCATCCCCAGATTAAAACCCCAGGACCTTCTTTGTAAGGGCAAACTAGTTTGGGTACTCACTCACCTCCCCTAAACGGTGAGTGGTGATTCTACCTTTTCATGAACTGGAAAGCCAGATTTTGAGTTGTCACACTATGCAATGTCTGAGTGCTGGGAAATTCTTAGTCCTCCCCATCTTATCTTTGGGAATCCTTCATCAAAGGATTCCACACCTTTCTGTTCACCAAATTTAACCCCCAAAATTGAAACCTAGTGGAGAAAATTGCTGCCACTTTCTTTATGTTCATTTGGTTTACAAAGAATGGACTTATTTTCAGAAAAGAACTTGAATTCACCCCTCTTCTTTTTTTTCTTTTTCTTTTTCTGTTTTTTTTTTTTTTTTTTTGATGGGCAAACAGGAGATGGTTCAGTCTGTGACAAAGGTAGAAACTTTATATGACCATTTACAAACACAGCACTTCCGTAGAAATGCCAACTCAATATTCAAATGCTGGCAATGGAGGTGGTGTAGAAATGCCAACAGAACAGGAGCTGTCACAAACACAGCACTTCCGTAGAACATCAAAACCTCATTTATGATTGCTTGGATAAGTTTCTGGAATGGACTATAGGCACTTAGGCAGGGTTATATATCAGTAGATCATCTAGTCAGATAGGACATTGCTCAATCTGATTATGTATGGGTAGCACCTTTGAATTTTCTAGATCATTTACTGTGGGAGGATCTAAAACATCATCCCCATCCTCTTTTTGTATCCATTATCCACCAAAAGTCACATCTTTAAAAAAATGGAAATATATAAATCTATGAACTAGATATTTAACGGATGGGTAAGAATGAAACAAAACCAATATACAGAAAAGAATACCAAAGGCAAGTTTTTATGAAGTAAAAATAAATGAATGGAAGATGATTTAACAGGTGGTCCTGACCAATCTAAAATCAACATTAGGAAAAGTTAAAAAAATGAAACCACATTATTGAAAAAAAAAAAGATAGATCAGTAAAATACAAGTTGAACATATGATTTTATTTGTTGATTACAAATACATAGGGATAAAGTGAAATATTATACCCAAGCCTACCTGGTAATGGATTGTAGTAACCTAAAACTTCCAAATGCTTCCCATCTCTAGGAGATCTGCTATTGGCAGCCATAACTCGATAAAATGGTTTGTTTTTGCACCCAAACCTTGATAATCGAAGCCTAACAACCATTTTAGGGCTTGATTCCTTTCTTCTTTAACTATCTCACAAACTTCTGTATATCTGCAAATGCAGAAAAAGAAGTACAATAGAGAAACTTTCAGGATGCCATTTGACAGATTTTTGCATCTTTTCTAATCAAAGTTTACAACATAAAAGCAAAAGTAAATAAACAGGGGGTTTCAGCTGAGCAGATACATAACTTCTATTGGGTTTCCATTGTTGAACAAGACTGTCCTATTAGATGCCTTTAAGGAAAAAAATGCACTTGGTTGTGCAAAATAATCACAGTAGCAAATTGAAATTTCTATTGTCCATGGGTTTAAAGTGAGCAAATGTCTATCATGAAAATAGGTAATCCAACACCAATGTGAAATCGAGTAAAGTGAATTTTTGGAATTCATGTGGGAATCCAGATGAATGAGGAAAAGGTCTGCATTAGAATCCCCATCATTTAAAATAAAATTATTGCCTAGATGGCAAGCAGTATTGTTGGAGTTCACTATATATATATATATATATATTGGATAAATAGTTCACTATATATATATATATATATATATATATATATATTGATTATATTCTAATTGCACTTGTTTGGATGAAACTAAAGTGTACACTGGGATCTAGAAGGGTTGGTGTCCAAACAATATGTATAGGTTTAAACTGTACACTGGGATAAATCTAAAGTCCATACGGTATGTATCATCCTTATCAGGGAAGGAAAAAAAAAAACTACAAGGCTACCCAAAAAAAAAAATGAATCTACAAGGGTTGGTGTCCATGCATGTCTAACATGGTATGACACCCATTTTAAGTGTTCACATAACATAAAAGTGAAGCTTTTTAGCAGCAGAACACAGGAAGCCAAGAGGCCCCACTGCAAGCTGCTAAGCAAGGCAAAAGCAAGTTGCCAACAACCAGATTCAGGGGGGCAATCAGTTCAATTCAAAGACAAGAATCAATCCAAATTCTGTCCACAAAACACTATTTAAAAAAGAAACAAAAATCAGCACCAAGATGCCAAAATTTAAGCTTCCTCCAGACTTAAGACACCAAACAAAACCTAAAACATAATCCACAAAGCCCAAGTAGTCAAAATTTCTGCCATCAATATCCTGAAAATAATTAAGGCTTAAACAATGACACCTGCTCTTCTTGCCAAAACCAAGTCAATAATACTCAGTTTGCAAAACTGGACTTCTTCTTTTAAAAAAAAATGGGAGTAAAATGACAGTTAATGAAGGAGAACTGGAGAAGAACAGAGTAGTCATCCAACAAACTAAAGCTTTAAAGATCAATTACATGGAATGATTGGGAGAGCATTTGTCAGCAAACTGTATTTGAAACTGATTTTCTTTTGGTTACTAATGACATTTAGGCAAAATGTTCCTCTCCACTCAACTCAACGCAAAAAAGCCTTATCCTAACTATATGGGGTCAGCTACACGAATCATATTTCGCTATTCCACTCCATGAAGAGCATATTTTAAGAAAAATCGTTTAAAACAAAGACTATAGCAAATTCATCGAAGAACAATCAAGGTGACACTTACAAAAGGCAAGATAAATTCCTTGGTTTTCATAATTAACTTGTCTAAGAAAGTGAAAAAGGAAGCCACCAAGAATGGCGAAACCCTTATTTAATCATCATAACAAAAGCTCAACTGTTCTTAAATAATCTATTATATTTTAAGTCCTAAGAAAACATAACCGAAATGCTGATCAATAACCGTAATGCTTTCAGTCACGCCAACTAATGACCATCTGAACGAGCCTTTGTGCCGTTACAGAAATGCAAAACAGGATCTAGAATGCGACCTCTTTTTATATTTGTTAAAAAAGAAAGAATCCTTGAAATTTTCCTTGGCCGAGCTGGTTTCGCCAGAGAAGGTGAGGATTGCCCATGGTTGAAATAAGACCCAAGGATGAAAGGAAGCTTACCTTGATAGTTTCTCTTTCGCTGATACCCGTCGTCGTCTCGCCGGCGAGGAAGTACGGGAAATTTTGAAGGAAAACGAGCGAGAGAGAGAGAGGGGGGGGGGGAGAGTGTTTGGGTTTTTGGCGACGACCCTGCAACTAATACAACGCACCCAACTCCAACAGACCAACTGACGACTGCAGCTGCACATTGGGAACATCTCCTTTATCGTTAATGGGAAGTGTTCCCGATATGCGGTTGTAGTGCTGGTTTGGAAACTGTTAGGTCGGGATGGTAAATTAGGATCTCCTGCCAAAAAAAATACGTTCCAACACCCTACCAATTTGATCTCACACCACACATCTCTCTATTAAATAGGGCCCCACCATAAAAGAGAGATTTGCCATTAGACCTATTCATGGGCCAGGTAACCCGATGGACCGGTCCAGCCTGATGTAAGTCAGACCTGGACAGGATTTCAGGCCCATAGGCTAAGCACGGGCCTAAAACACTGGGCCTAACCTTTTTTTTGGCCAATCAAACTTGATAATGTATTAGATAATAAAAATATATTTTGTAATAAAATATATATAATATATTTTTTCTTTATTATTCTTCTCTTTTTTTAATTAATAGTGAGATCTTTCATTATTTTTTAGGTTTTGTTGTCTTATAATATAAAATACTTTTTATTGAATAAAAAAGAAAAAAAAAATCTTTTCCAATTTTCTAGCTGAGCTCGGGCTCGGGCCTGAATATATTCTATTAATTCAGGGGCAAAGCCCAGCCCAAACTCAGCCTGGCCCAGCCCATTAATAGGTCTACCTGTCATTTATGAGATGTGCAGAGTCAAATGATGTTGGTAGGGTGTTGGAACACATTTTTTATGGCAGGTGATTTAGACTCTTTCCCTACCCTTGTGGGATCCATCCCAAATGGGGTAGGGATAGGAATGACTTTTCCCAACAAGTACATGGATCGGTAAATTTTCATTCTCCGTTATATATATGTATATATATTAATATTTTTTAAAATATGATGAAAGATGTTTAAATATATTTGAATCTTATAGTATTAATTACTTCTTCTTTTTTAATCTTTTAAATCAAATAAAAACAAAACCCAAAGTGATTAACGTCATAAAAAATCATGGGGATTGGGGATCCCCACAGGAATGGGGATAACCTTGTCCCCGCTAACAAGGATGGGGATAGGGATTTTCGTCGGGATGGGGTTGGGGAGTGACCCCTCTGCCCCATTACCATCCCTAATGTTGGGAGCATTATATTGGTAGCATATCTGAACTTGGAATCCAATGGGAATGTCTCCTATGATTTCAGCAAACATATATGGAAGATATTCCCAATGTGTGGTTAAATGCTGTGTGGCAGAGTTTTTGCTTGCAAGAGATCTAGGTTTGATTTTTTGACACTATAATCTATAATCTATGGGCTTGGTTTGGACCACTAAACTGAACCGACCCCAACTAAAATTAGCACTTTGATTTGGTCTAGACTTTGAAATGGTTTGAAATTCTTTTATATTTAGGTTTATAACTTAGGTTCGTTCTTTGAATTTTATAAACCAAACCAAATTGCGTGTAATAATAAACTCTTAAAACTACATCTGATGTTCAATAGAATTCACTTTAGGGTCTTCAAATATTCATTCTAACCAAATTTAATGTTTACATAGCATATTAATTATGATGATTTAAAACTATGATAACTAAAAGATTTTTGTTATTTATTTATGCATAGATGTTGTTTGGGCTTTCTAAAGAGTTAAGCCAACAAAATGGTCCAAAACATATTAGAAACCTCACCAAACCATAATAAAAATGATTTAATCTGGTTTCTTTCCATATAAAATAGTTTGATTTGGTCTGATTTATTCTGGTTTGGTTTCCAAATCAAAATAGTTTTGTTTGGTCTGAAAAATTCTCAGACCATATTTTATAGGCTTGATTTCAGATCTTTTCCAAATTGCATTCAACTCAACCGTGAATACCCCTATTACCCATAATTTTAGGCTATGTTTGGTTTGAAGGAAAAGGTAGGGAAAGATAGGGAATCCAATGCAAGGTTTGTAAAGGTTTCCCTTCATTTCTGTACATGTTCCTTCAAACCAAACATAGCCTTAACAATCTGAATTTAGCTGACTCATGTCAGGATGCAATCCAGCCAAGTTAGCCCAAAGGTTGGAGGTTGTGTTATGATTCAAAAATATTAAACCCGACTTAATTGAGTTGAAGTTATATATGCATACTCACATGTATGTATGTATGTATGTATATTTTTTGAGGTTTAATCTTCAAGCTTCAGTTCATCAGTACATATGTATGAGTAAATGAGAAGAATTTGTATTTCGGTTCATTTTTGCTTCAAGTTTTATTTTATTTCATTCTGATGCATACAATCAAACATAAGGGTGCAAGTTAGGTGGACTGGATCAGGTTTCAATGCAACTCAAGCCCGCTCCAACTCTTCAACATGAGCCCAGCCTGCACTAAAATTTGATATATTAGGGTTGTGCCTGGGCTCACCCAAATTGCACCTCTAATCAAATCAAGACAAAAGCTGAAACAAAGATACCAGAATTTACAGTCCCATACCTTTGCACTTTTTTTTTTTTTTTAGTAAATAGGAGATAAGCAGCTTTTCATTAAAAAAAAAAAGCAATTAGGGGGGATACATGTCTTCATAAGAGATTGACCAAAACGGTCCAAACCAACGGGGGAAAAGTAACAACTCCATGCCACTACCTCCTAAAGTCCTCACAGCATTTGCAATGGCATGAGCCAGACGGTCTGCCCTCCAGTTACAATGCTGGAAAGTTACATGAGTAAACCATCGAGAAAGGCTACCAATGTCCGACCACAATGCATGTAGGGGGGAGAACCTGTGTTCTGTTGGCGCTGCTATAATCTCTATTGCTTGAAGAGAATAAGACTGCAAAATGCACCTCTGAATGCCTTGATTAATTGGTTCCTCACATCCGAGTCTTATGGCTCTTGTTTCTGCGTCTAGGACTGAAGTACACCAGATTCTTAAACCCCTTGCTCCAATGACCTCCCTGTCTGAATTCTTGATGACACAAGCTATGCCCGTTCAGCCCGAAGATTTGTCAAAACTTGCATTGCAATTTACCTTAAACATTAAGGATGGAGGGGGGATCCAACGAATTACAATGGTGTTTTGGACGGTCTCAATGGGGGTTTCTTGTTCTTCAAGGGGGAAAAGTTCCAACCATAGGTGAGTTGACTGTTTTACTACTTCCCCTGGGGTGATCTAAGATCCTCTGAAAATAAATTCATTTCTAGCCAACCAGATTTTCTAGCAGATAAATCCCAAAGAATGTTGCCCATTTCGGTTTCTCGTCCATTGGATATAATTGATTGTTGCACCAGTTTGCTACCCAAGCATCAATACTTTTACATGAGATTTCATCTACCTTTAGGGCTACGGGGGAAAGAAACCAAACTGCCCTTGCAAAGTCACACCTGAGGATGAGATGAATAATATCCTCTATGTCATGATCACAACGCAAGCATGAAGAAGTTGTTTCAATGTCTCTCTTTCTTAGAAGATCATTCACCCCTATAGCTTGGGAACACATTCGCCATAAGAAATTATGTATTTTCAACGAAATTTTTAATCTCCAAATCGTTTTCCATACCTGGTGATTAACCTGTCTATGGTGATGGGTGGATCTCCGATGGCTTCCACTATCTCTATTTATTTTCCATGCAACATGGTAGCCAGATTTTACACTGTATTCATCATTTTTGTTATAAAACCAAACGAGTTTGTCTTCATGGGGCTCCATGCTTAGAGGAATGGTCACAATATGTTTGGCTTCTGTATTAGTGAAAGCCCTTTCTATCAATTGCAAGTTCCAATGGCGGGGGTTCTCAAGTATTAGGTCCTTTACTTTCAAAATCTCACAGTTTGATGGGTGGGGGATTGGATTTTGAAATATGTAGATGAAGGAAGCCATGGATCCTCCGATATGTTTACCGAATTACCATCCCCAATTCTCCAAACTAGACCTTTCTTCAATAGTTCAAAACCATATTTGGTGCTCTACTAGAGCCAATAATCTTTGTTTCCCCTATGATTCTCGGGGAAGGAGCTTCTTGGGAAGTATATCATCTTTAACATTTGTACCCATAGAGTGTTCTGATTTTGAATAAGACGCCATGCCAACTTTGCCAACAAAGCCCAGTTGAAAGATTTAAAATCTCGGAAACTGAGCTCCCCAATATTCTTTGCCCCACACAAACTCTCCCACCTGATCCAATGAAGCTTTCTTTCATTTTCTTTCTGATCCCAAAAAAAATTGGAGAGTAGGCTATTGAACTGTGAAGACATATTTGTAGGGATTCGGAAATGAATTAGGTAGTACATTGGAGAAGTTGTTGCGACTGCTTTGATTAGAGTTTCTTTCCCTACCTGTGATAACAACTTACCTTTCCAACTCTATACTTTGCTTCGGACCCTTTCTGATGTGGTACTGAAAACTTCCTTCTTGTTTGCACCCACAATGGTGGGAAGGCCCAAATACTTTGAATTCAGCTTCTTCTCATTTATTTTCATCACCCGACATATGATTCTTCTAAACTTTTGGGGAGTATTCCTACTAAAATAAATTTCAGATTTACTGAAATTTATGAGCTGCCCTGAGGCTTTGCAAAAGGAGTCCATAATGGATTTAATATTTATGGCATTTTGAATATCAGCTTTGAGGAACATAATGCAACCGTCTGCATAAAACAAATGAGATAAAGGAGGTGCTCTTCTTCAGATATGGATTCCTTTGAGAACTCCATTCCAAGTGGCTTCATGAATTGTCGCCGAGAGAACTTGCATGGCGAAAATGAAGAGGTAAGGGGAGATGGGTCTCCTTGCCTAATGCCTCTAGAAGATTTTATCTTACCCCTTTGAGTGCCATTTATCTTGAAAGAGAAGTTAACAATGGATAAACAACTATAAATGAGTTTTCTCTAGTATTAGTTGAAACCCATCTTCTCCATTACTACCATGATGAAGGGCCACTGCAGGTGATCATAAGTTTTGTTAAGATCTATTTTAATCGCCATATATCATGCTCTCCCTTTTACTTTATGCTTTAGGAAATGATATGCTTCATGTGCCATGACAATATTGTCAGAGATCATTTGACCTTGCACAAAAGCACTCTGGTTATCATCAATTAACATTAGCATTACATTTTTCAGCCTATTTACAATGCACTTTGCAAGAATCCTGTAAGTTACATTTGTAAGACTAATGGGCCGAAAATGACTTACCTCCTCAGGGTGATTGCACTTTAGGATCAGGGTGATGCTTGTGAAATTTACCGATTCAGGGGTAGTGCTTATATGAAACCAGTTCTGGATCGACTCCACCACCTTCTTTCCTACAATGCTCCAATATTTTTGGAAAAAAAATTCCTGGGAAACCATCAGGGCCTGGGGATTTGAGTGCTCCCACTTCAAAAGCTGCTTTATGAATTTCCTCTTGTAAAAGTGGTTGACTCAGAGCATCTACTGTTTCTACATCTAAACAATTTAGGTGAACATTCATAATGCTATGTAAAATTTTATGAAGCCCTGAGGTGAATACACTTTTGAAATAATTATAAATGACCTCCTCTGTCCTTTTCATTTTTCACTCAATGTCCCTATTCATTTTTTATGCAGTAAATTCGATTTACCTGTCTTCGAAGGATCACTAATTGATGAAAAAATCTGGTATTCCCGTCTCCCTCTTTCAGCTAGGTATTTCTTGCTTTTTGTTTCCACAAGAGTTCTTCTCTATGCATCTCCACCTTTAATTCCCGGAGCAAATGTTCCTCTTCCATGGATTTGTCAGTGCTCTAATCAAGTGATTGAATTTCTCTCAGTTGTGTCTTAAGGTTTCTTATCTTTGTATGGATATGACCAAAAGAGCTTCTGTTCCACTATTTCAGATTCCGACAACAAACTCCCAACTTATAGCCCAAGGTTCTATCATCAGAGTCATTCCAAGATTGTTGGATGATTTCTTCACATTGTTGATGGGTGGTCCAGGCCACTTCAAACCGGAAAGGTCTAAAACCACGCCATTGGAGGGAAGAGCACTGGAGAATTACAAGGCCATGATCTGACCCAATTGTAGCTTCATTAAACACTATAGCATCTGGGAAGTCTAGCTTCCATTCTGAATTTGCAAGGAATCTATCCAGACTTTGTCAAATAAGGCCCACTCCTGAATGACGATTTGACCAAGTGAACCAATTTCCATGGCTTCCTAAATCCGTCAAGTTGCAATCATTTAGCATTGAGCTGAAAGATAAAACCGAGCCCTATTCTTCTAACGTCCTCCTTGTTTCTCCTCTGGGTAAAGTATCTCATTGAAATCTCCCACCACCATCCAAGGGGAAGTTATAGATGACCCAATTTCTCTGATCTCATTCCAAACTTGGCCTCATTGACTTTTGACAGGAGATCCATAAATAAAAGTGTAGCGCCATGATGATTTTGTAGCATTTGCATTTACTTCAGTGTCGATAATATTTCCTGAGACTGGGAGGGCACAAACCATTACATCAGTCTTCCTAGCTACAACAAAACCATCGGCAGTACCATATGATTCCACTGCTATAAGCTGGTGAAAACCGTAAACCTCCAAAGGGCGCTTTAGTCTCCAAGAATCTATTTTTGTTTCCATGAGGTAAATTAATTGTAGGGTGTGGGTCCATAAATGATCCCAAAGAGCTTGAATTGCCAAGGTTTTCCCTAGACCCTAGCAATTCCAAATTAAGAGATTCATGGTGATCGACAACCCTGGTATTCCTCCATGGTCATCATTTGATTTTTCCTGGCATCCATCATCAAGGAGTTTTTCCTCATGTAGCGAGGTCTGCCTACTTTTGGAGCAATCTGCTTTCCTTTATCCTTTGCTCGATTGCCTGCCTGGCCATTTGTAGGTACTTGGGCCCCTTTTTCATTTGAATTGTTTACTTTTTGCCTTTTACTTTCCTTTTTCTATTGGGCTTTTTCTTCCATTTGGCTCGAGCCAGTGGAAAAGTGATTTTGGATTATAGAGGTAAAGACATTTATTGTTGGAAGAGTTTCTTGCATTCTCCGTTCCATATTGGTGGGGCCTTTAAAGGAGAAATGATGTAAAGTTGTTTGCAAAAGGAAAGATAAGTTCTCTATGCAAGAAATGATTTCCTGACCTAGCGGCTGATCCGATGAAAGGAGGGGGCACACCAACATGTTGCAGCTTTTGTCTCCATATAGGTGGTCATGCGCTTGTTGAGGAATATTCCGATGCACATACCTCTCCTTAATGGCTTTATGGTGATCTTGTGTATCATCATTTACCAACAACATATTTCCATGTGTCTTGTACCCACCGCTCTCTGTTGGGGAGGGCGGGTTAGAGAGGAAGCTTCCCAGGGATTTAGAGGATGACCCCTCTCCATCCCTGTCTCTGGTGCCGGCTTGTTTGCCATGCTGTCTTTGGTCTTCTACCACTGTTCTGGTTTTTTGTGCTCTCTCCCACCTTTCTCTTTCTTGGACCATTGCTGCTCGATTTTCTTTCTTGTAGAGAAACTCAGCATGCATCCATGGCCCAAAACTCCCAAGGGAGTATCTTCTTTTCAAACCTCCCAAGTCTTCACTTTCCGAGTCTTCATCAAACTCCCCATGTTCCTCCACTGGGCTTTGATAGTGTTTCTTGTCATGCCCCAAATAGCCACATTGGTAACAGAAAGTAGGGAATTTTTCATACTAAAACTCTATCCAACGAGGTTCTCTATTTTTCCTATAGAGATAGTATCCTGGCTTGACCGAGGATTTAATATCTAGCTATATTTGAACCCTCAAATGATCCTTCCATGGCTGGTCTTGCTTCTGTTTTTGGATTTTCAAAACTTTACCAGTGGTGGTGCCAAACTTTATTGCCATAGACTCTGCCAACTGGTCCAAAGGTAAGTCGTGGATTTGCATCCAGGCAGTGTAGTGTTGGAGCCGCACTTCATCTATTCCCAAACCGTCTTCATATTTGCAAGTTAGTATTAGGTAGTTCATAAAAGATGAAGGCCCTTTCTTTATAAATTCTTCTCTATTTCTTTCTGAAGGGAAAAAAAATAGGAAATGGTCACCTACCTGGTTACTAACCTCAAAACCTTTGATATGGCCCCAGGCTTGTAAGAGCATGCTCTTCACTCCAGAGTGATTTATTGACATTTGGGTAAACACTTTGCAAACGAGGGGGTATCGACTACCCGATCTTCCGTCATTTCCCAGTTGGGGGTCTTCTACTACTTCCACGATACTTCCATTCATTTCCATGTAGATGAGAATAGGAGGGGGGAGTGGGAAGGGCGAGATTTTCCAGCTAGAGTTGAGGAAGGGAATCAATCTTACACTCAACCGCAGGGCGGTGGGTGAGAAGGAAGGCGGTGAGTGGGGAGGTTACAACCAGAGAAGAGAACCTGGATGGAGGGGAACTCTAGGTGCCCCCTAGTATTTACTGCCCGGCCGACAACCCCCATACCTTTGCACTAATAAAAAGGAAATTGCACCACATATAGACTAAGCCTTGTAGAACACAAGGTGCAACTGAAAAAACGTTTTACATGGGAAATACATCCATGTTTTGCGACACTTCTTTGGTTCTAGGCGTTTGGGTTAATGGGTAGTGAAGATGCAAGCCACATTCTAAAGAAGTGCCCTATAGTGAAACCAGTCCAGATGTTGGTTGAGGAATGAGGAGAAAATTTGCTACCCATTATGGCATTTATAAAAAAAATAGATGCTCTAAATTCTTCCATGGTCCAGCAGGTATTGTTTAGAAGGCAAGAAACAAGGGGACACTATTAAAATAAAATTTTGATGCATTCCCATTCTCAAAATGGGATGTGTACTTGCGGATGTATTGCTCCAAATTACAGGAGTAATATTCTACTCAAGTTTCAAAGTTTCGATACAATACACCCCATATACGATATTATATCATTTGCTTTCTGAAACCTCAAATAAGAGGTGCTTTAGAATTTTGGCACTTTCAAGCGATAGGCAAAATTAAAACTGACCCCTAAAATACTTTTGAAAAAAAAAAGCTAAAAATGAAGAAGTTACAAAGCATCAAAAGACCCAGTATGCCTGTTCATGCATATTGGGCATATCAATACTTTAAATCATGATTCTACATGCTTGAGTAGGTAACCTTGGTATTTGTATATCCTCCATCAAATAGTGGAATGTTAAACATCACTTAAAGCACAGAAAGCAAGGTGCCAACCAATTGGTTGGTAGGTCTCCTGCTACAAGCAAAGTTTGGTTGAATGTGATGGTTGTTCAGCTAATCCGAATTCTCCTACTGGTTATAGCAGAGACTTGGGATCGAATCCCACCTACACCTGGGTGGGGGAGGGTTATGGGCTACCCCTGTTGTATAGCCCTTCAAAATATATTTATATCTATACTACTTATAAAAGTGCGAATGAGGAGGTATTGGCTTCTAGAATTTTTCTTCACTAAAATACCCCTCCTCTTGAATTTAGTTCATTTCCATTGAAAGGCAAAAAATATAATTAAAAGAATGCCATTAAGTATATTTGATTACCTCTCATTAAGTCTCACATTTAATTCATTAAATAAATCGCATTCTCTCTCATTGAATCCAACATTTAGACTTTTGTTTATCATCATTAAATTCCACTAATAAATCCATACACAATAATTATTAATATAATGAAATTTTATATTTTTAAAATAAATATAGAAATGAAATCATATTTTTCATCTAGGTGGTGGGTAAGTAGTTCAACCATTTGTGTCAAATGGATAATTTCATGATGTCATAAATAAATAATACAAATTTAGAAATAAAAAAAAAACTTTTGTTTATCATCATTAAATCCCACTAATAAACCCACACACAATAATTATTAATAGAATGAAATTTTATATTTTTAAAATAAACTTAGAAATAAAATCATATTTTCTATCTAGGTCATGAGTAAGTACTTCAACCATTTGGGTCAAATGGATAATTTCATAATGTCATAAATAAATAATACAAACTTAGAAATATAAGAAATGCAAAAAATATAGCAAAAAAAGAAATTTTGAAAAAAATTGGACACGTTTCTATTATTATATGTTTGTCATATTAAAATATAACTATGATAAAATAGACATAATTTTATTAATAATGGACATCAAATATACAACACGAAACTGATGGGAAATTAAATAATCTTCTTATATAGGGGTGGGTTAGTGGTTCAACCTTTCAAGTCAAATAGGTTAAGCCATGATGTATAATTAAAAATAAATTTTTTAAATAGATTAGTACAAAAAAATATGAAACAATTTGGACACATCTATAATATTATATACTAATAATATAAACAAAGATAAGTATGATAAATAGTAATTATTTTATCAATGATATAAATGAAATGCAAAATTTAAAACCAATTTGAAAATGAAACTATTTCCATATCTAGATGGTAGGTAGGTCAATGGACTAACATTCTAGGTCAAATGGGTCAATCTATGATGTCATAACTAAGTAACAAATATTATATATATATATATATAGATATATATACTCAAAGAAAAATGTAAGCTTTGTATAAAGCATTTAGATACGATTTTATTGTTATATATTCATCATATTAAACAAAAATAAATGTGAAAATAAGAATTACTTTTATTGATGATGAAAATGGAATATATGATTTAAAATCAACCAAAAAGGCAAAATGGTTTTTCCATCGAAGTGATGAGTTAGTGGTTAAACTATCCATGTCAAATGGATGTTATTATTAAATAATAAAATACATAAAATTCTAGAAAACATAGAAATTTGTTGGTAAATTTTGGGTACATTCTATAATATTATATATTCATCAAATAAAAAAGTGTGATTAACGAGGATTATTTTCATTAATGAGAGAAATGAGATATTAAGATAAAAAATAAAGAGCATTAATGTCTAACACATGACCCGACTAACCATGTCAAATGGTTCAATAATTTAATTAGGTAGGTCATTGTAGGCAATTGGTTTGGTAGGGATGCAAACAGATCGGATCATATTTGAATTAGGGTATATTCAAATCTAATTTGATTGAAAGATTCGACCGGATCTCATAAATGTAGATTCAAATCTGAATCCGATCAAGATATCAGATATTCAAACATGATACGATCCAATTTAATTTTTAAAAAATTAATAAATTATTAAAAGAAAAAGAAAAATATAACAGTTGAAATAAAAAAGGCAAAAAATATAAGTATTTTTTCAACTATTTCCATCATATAAAAAGTTTACAAAAATGCAATATAAATAAATTATTCATAAATAAATAATAAATAACATATATATTATATATAAATAATTGATTTGACCATAATATTGAAAACCAAAATTCAAATAATATATTGGAATTGCATTTCCTCTTGATAAATAAGTAATTTTTATTATCTCATAAATTAAATAATAAAACATAAAAATATAGAAAATTTTATAAATTTTATAGAGAAATTTGAACATGCATTAATATTATATATTCTTCATATTAAACAAAAATATGTTTGAAAAATGAGAATTATTGTTAGTAAAGATAGAAATGGCTAAAATACAAATAAAAAAATGAATTAATGTCTTAATCATAGTCCATTTTCCTGGTTAAATATGTTAATGGTTCAACCAATAAGGTCCTTTGTTTATTGATTATTATCATCATCATCATCATTTGATATTGCCACATGCAAAAAGAAGAATTACTTTTATTGGTGATGAAAATGTAATACATGATTTAAAATCAACCGAAAAAGAAAAAATGGTTCTTCCATCCAAGTGAAGGGTTAGTATTTAAACTATCCATGTCAAATGGATCAACACTTAATGTTATTATTAAATAGTAAAATACATAAAATTCTAGAAAATGTAGAAATTTGTAGATAATTTTGGGTACATTCTATAATATTATATATTCATCATATAAAAAAGTGTGATTAATGACAATTATTTTCATTAATGATAGAAATGGGATAAAAAATAAAAGAGCATTAATGTCTAACACATGACCCCGCTAACAATGTCAAATGGTTCAACGATTTATTTAGCTAGGGATGCAAACAGATTGGATTGGATTTGAATCAGGGTATATTCGAATTTGATTCAATCTGAAGATATGATCAGATCTAAAAAATATTGATTCAAATCTGAATATGATCAAGGTGTTGGATATCCGAATCTGATACAATCTGATTTAATTTAAAAAATAATAAATTAGTAAAAGGAAAAGAAAATATAATAGTTGAAATAAAGAAAAACAAAAAAATATAAGTATTTTTTCAACTATTTTCATCATATAAGAAGTTTACAAAAATGCAATATAAATAACATATATATTATATGTAAATGATATATATAAATAATTAATTTGACCATAATATTAAAAACCAATATTCAAACAATATATTGGAATTACATTTCCTCTTGGTAAATAAGTAATTTTTATTATCTCATAAATTAAATAATAAAACATAAAAATATAGAAAATTTTATAGAGAATTTTGAACATGCATTAATATTATATATTCTTCATATTAAACAAAAATATATTTGAAAAATAAGAATTATTTTTAGTAAAGATAGAAATGGCTACAATACAAAGAAAATAAATGAATTAATGTCTTAATCATAGTCCGTTTACCTAGTTAAATAGGTTAATGGTTCGACTAATAAGGTCATTTGGTTGCTGATTATCTTCATCATCATCATTCGATATTGCCACATGCAACGCGCGTGTACTTTTATTAGTTACCTATAAAAGTGTGAATAAGGTATTGGCTTCTAAAAATTTTCTTTACTAAAATACCCATTCTCTTGAATTTGGTTGACCTCCATTGTAAGGGCAGAAAATGTAATTAAAATAATACTATTAAATACATTCAATTACCTCTCGTTAAGTCTCACATTTAAGTCATTAAATAAATCACATCCTTTCTCATTGAATCCAACATTAATACTTTTGTTTCTCACTATTAAATTCTACTAATAAATCTATACACAATAATTATTAATTCAAGGAAATTTGATATTTTTAAAATAAACCTAGAAATGAAATCATATTTTTCCATCTAGGTGGTGGGTAAGTAGTTTAACCATCTGGATCAAATGGATAATTCCATGATGTCATAAACAAGTAGTTTGAAAAATTGGACACAATTTTATTATTATATATTTCTCATATTAAAAAATAAGTATGATATGATAGATATAATTTTATTAATGATTGACACTGAATATACAACTTAAAACTGATGGGAAATGAAACAATTTTCCTATCTAGGGGGTGGGTTAGTAGTTCAACATTTTAGGTCAAATGGGTTAACTCATGATGTATAATTAAAAGTAAAATTTTTAAAAATGAATAATACAAAAATGCAAACAATTTTGGACACATCTGTTATAGGGGTGAGCATAATTCGGTTAAAACCGAATTGAAAATGTTAGTTTGTTGTTTTAGTGTTTTGGTTAATTCAGTTAACTAAATAAACTAAACTTTTGTATATCGTATGCAATACATAATATATAATATATAATATATAGTATATAGTATATAATATTATTTATATATTAATGTATAATATAATGAAATTTGCTTTCATAATATATATTATATATTATATGTTATAATGTATATAATATAGTATATACATTATTAAAATTTGGTTTTAATTGAAATAACTAAAAACCAAATAAAAAATTTTGGTTTTTTTATTATTTAGTTTCAATTTGGTTTTATTTTTTAATTTGGTTTTATAAATTTTCAATTTATTCGGTTGGGTGTTTAATCGAATAAACCGAATTCTCACCCTTGCATCTATAACATTATATTTTAATCATATAAACAAAAAATAAGTATGATGAATAATAATTATTTTTTTAGTGATATAAATTAAATGCAAATTTTAAAACCTTCCTAAAAATGAAACCATTTTCATATCTAGATGGTAGGTTAATGATCTAATCTTCCAAGTAAAATGGGTCAATCTATGATGCCATACATAAGTAATAAATATTAAAAAATATATAGAATCTCAAAGAAAAATATAAGCTTTGTATAAAGCATTTTGAGATAGTTCTAATGTTATATATTCATAATATTAAATATGAAAATAAAAATTACTTTTATTAATGATGAAAATGGAATACAAGATTTAAGTAGAAAATGTAACTAAAATAATACTATTAAGTGCATTCAATTATTACCTCTCATCAAGCCTCACATTTAAGTCATTAAATAAATCACATTCTCTCTCTCTCTCTCTCTCTCTCTCTCTCTCTCATTCAATCCAATATTTATACTTTTGTTTCTCATCATTTAATTTCACTAATAAATCAATACACAATAGTTATTAATATAATGAAATTTGATATTTTTAAAATAAACCTAGAAATGTAATCATATTTTTCCATCTAGGTGGTGAGTAAGTAGTTCAACCATTTGGGTCAAATGGGTAATTCCATGATGTCATAAATAAATAATAAAAACATAGAAATAGAAAAATAGAAAAAATAGAAAATAAAAAAATTTTAAAAATTTTGAACACATTTCTATTATTATATATTTGTCATATTAAAAAATAAGTATGATAAAATAGACATAATTTTATTAATGATGGACATGGAATATAGAACTTAAAACCGATGGGAAATGAAATAATTTTCCTATCTAGGGGCAGATTAGTGGTGCAACCTTTCAGATCAAATGGGTTAACTCATGATGTATAATTAAAAATAAAAATTTTAAAATCTAATAATACAAAAAAAACGAAACAATTTTTGGCACATCTATAATATTATATATTAATCATATAAATAAAAAATAACTATGATGAATAATAATTATTTTATTAGTGATATAAATTAAATGCAAAATTTAAAACTAGTCGGAAAATGAATCCAATATCATATCTAGATGGTAGGTTAACGATCTAATCTTCTAGGTCAAATGAGTTAATCTATGATGTCATAACTAAAAAATAAATATTAAAAAATATAGAAATTCAAAGAAAAATATAAGTTTTGTATAAAGCATTTTGATACAATTCTAATATTATATATTCATAATATTAAACAAAAATAAATATAAAAATAAGAATTACTTTTATTAATGATGAAAATGGAATACAAGATTTAAAATCAACCAAAAAAGTAAAATGGTTTTTTCCATCCAAGTAGATTAGTGGTTCAATTGTCCATATCAAATGGATCAACCCATGATGTTATAATTAAATAATAAAATACACAAAATTATAGAAAATGTAGATAAATTTGGGTACGTTCTATGATATTATATATATTCATCATATAAAAAAAGTGTGATAAATGAGAATTATTTTCATTAATGATGGAAATGAGATAAAAATTAGAAAAAGAATAAAGCATTAATGTCTAACACATGACTCCACTAACCATGTCAAATGGTTCCATGATTTAATTAGCTAGGCCACTGTAGGCAAGTGGTTTGGTGGTAAATGAGCCTACAACCTTGAATTGGGTAGTTAGTTAACCAATCTATTATTTGACCCCAATATTAAAAACCAATATCAAACAATATATTGAAATTGCATTTCCTCTTGTTAAATAAGTAATTTTTTATGTTATAAATTAAATAATAAAAATAAAAATATAGATTTTTTTATAAATTTTATGGAAAATTTTGAACATGTATTAATATTATATATTCTTCATGTTAAACAAAAATATATTTGAAAAAGTGAGAATTATTGTAAGTACAAATAGAAGTAGCTAAAATACAAAAAAAAAAAAAATTGGTTTTTGACCAAGTCAATGCTTTTTTTTTTAGCAATAAATTGGTTTATGTTAAAACATACTAAACAAATGTGTCCAATTGACAAACCAATAAATCCAACTCTATGGTTCAACCACTTGTTGAAAACTTTGATAGAAACTATAAGAAATTTGAAGTTAGGTCTTTGAATTGAACGACAATAAATACCCTCCACGTACAGTTTTACTATATATAAAAATGATCAATAGAATAAAGGAAGAATGTCAAAAGTGTGATTGACATGAAATACTCGCTAATGTGGGTTAAATACAAGAGACCGTTCTTCCATTGCCTTTATGTCAATAATGGCACTTAGATGAAAGATCATATTTAGCCATCAGCACTTAGTGCCCTTTTTATTAAATAAGGGCGCACTTAGTGCTTTCATGTCATCCCTATTTGAAGCTAGCCATCTCCATAAGTTTGCAATTGAATTCATTGCAATTTGACTTAACCAATTAATTGCCTTTTGTACGAACCAGAGTATTTTGGTGAACACATAAGAAATAGAGATCCATTGTATTTATCTTTTTGCAACAAAATTAAACCAGTCAATAGGCTAGGTGGATCCAATAGACCCAAACCAATCTGATGATCCTAACAGTAGGGGTATAAATGGATAAATTTGAATTGGATCAGACAATATCTTAATTCGAATCCGATTAGAAAATTTAATATCCAAATTCGATTCGATATTGAATTGATATTGAGAATTAATATTCATATTTGAATTTGATTAAATATTTGAATATTCGATTTGACTTGAATTCGACTAATTAATTATTTTAGGTAATTAATATATATATAATAAATATTTTATTTATATAAAGTATATAAATATATAAATTATTTATATAATTTAATTATTATATATATATATAAATTATATTAAACATTTAAATATTTTGTATATTATATATAAAAAATAAATAATTGTTCGAATTCAGATACTTATTGAATCGAATTAGGTCATATCCGAATTCAAATCCGATTAACTATTTGGTATGAATAGGATATCCAAATTTGATTCGATTTTGTCGAATCTTGAATTCAAAATTGGATTTTTGAATACTGCTGACACCCCTACCTATTACACAAGTCCAAGATAGACCCTTTTTCTCATAAGTTGGGTCTGAACTTGATAGTAGGGGTTTCACTTGGGTGCTCTTGGCTTGAGTATATGTTAAAGTTTGAGTTCATTAACTCAAATCCAGGGCCAAAATTTTTAAATTGGGTACCAACTTGAACCCTTGTAGGACTATAAAATGGGTAAGAATTAAGCCAAATTGAGTCCAAATCCAATTAATTTAAGTTGGAATTGTTACGTTTTTGTATTTCTATATTTTCATGAATGATGTTGCCTAATCCGATGTGTCTCAAACCGATGATGCAATCAGATAGTCCTGCCAACTAGGCGAGCACAAGGTGGAAAGATGAAGTTGTGCACCAAAGAGATTTGTGAACACAAAAGGACTCAGCCGAGGAGTTATTCCTCGGGTAGGCACTCCGTCACTCAAGTTAGTAGTGAGAGAGGGCAATGGGTGTTGAGGTGAGTAGAGAGTCAAAAGTCCTTTACCTTGAGTGAGAGGTGTCTATTTATAGCCGAGTATCCGTGTTGTAATCGGATTAGGCTTTTGGAGTTGTTGGGATGATGTTGTCCTTTGAGGAGCTAGGGAGGTTGCCTCTTCCTCAGTGGGATGTGATTCCTTGTTCGTGTAGGACTCTACATCCATGGGGCGCCCTTCCATTATGTGGCCATGGTAGGCAGTGCTGATGTGGCTCGAGCAGGTTAGCCACAGAAGCCGACAAGTGGCAATCCGGGCCAGCTTAGGCACTACCCAAACACCACTCTCTCAGTTCCGAAGTTGAAGAGTGTAGTGCTTAGTCGTAGTGAGTCGGAAGAGTTCTGAGGTCCTCAGCTGAGGAACTTCAATTCTTCTTGTTCTGGCCGGATTGTGGTTGGACTGGTATGATAGATGGATTGAGTAGTTTAAGGCCTTATACAGTTACCTGTACAGATCGACAGTCGTGTCGTTTCATCTTCCTGAGGTTATGCATGTGCGGAGTGTGGCGATGCATCTCTGTCGTTGATCTGGTTCAATCTCGATTGTTGGTTGCCATTATATAAGGGAGGTTGGTGAGCCATTTTACTTTGTCATTTTTTAGAGTGTTTGTGCCTGGGAGTTTGGTTGATGTCTTGGGTTGTTTCCTTCGCTTGGTGCTTTAGGTGATCTGAACTCCTTTTTTCCTCGGTAAGATATCCTCCACTTTTCCTTCTATTTCTTCTTTATTCACTAGGTATTCCTTAGGGGGTGAGAGTGATAGTAGTCTTTGACATGAGGCAACCGAGGTTAGGGCACTGGAGATTGTCGCCAATGTAGCTGAGGTCGATCAAGGAGACAAGGCCAAGGTTGGGGGAACTGAGGCTCGGGAGGAGGCCGGTACTGAGGAGGCTACCAAAGCCGATGGGGAGTCAGAAGGGCAGGTCCTTGAAAAGAGGTTCGAGGAGCGATTTTCCTCGACTCCATATAGTCTCTCTTCGGCCGATATGGCTTGAAACAGGGAAGTGTATAACATACCCGAAGAGTTCGAGCTGAGTTGCCTGGGGATAGGTGAGAGGGCCATTTCGGCTCATCCTAGGGAGATCTATGCATACATCCATAGTCTGGTCACCGACCTTAGGTTCCCTTTAGATCCTAGGGTTGTAGCCATGCTGAGGTGGTCTTAGGTCCTTCCTATTCAATTGATGTCAAACTCATTTTGGTACTTGCTTAAGAAGATGAAGATTACCCTAATGATGTTTAGGCATTTCCTTCACCTGAAGAAGCACAAGTAGGGCTACTACTACTTGTCAATTAGGCCAAATACCAAGGTGCTCGTTGGAGCCCCCCTCTTCAATCAAACACTAGAAAGAGGGCTTCTTCTTTGTCAAGCGTCAAGGAGGTTGGTTGTTCCCTCTTACCTTAATCATCCCTCGAACCAAGGACAAGGGTCCTTCTCAGGTTGAGTTGTTGAAGGAGGTAACTACCATAAGGGAGGATAGTAGGGGTACATATCAGGGAGTACACCTCATCCCAGATGTTAACTCTTTCTAGGATTATGCGGCCACCAAGCAACCAGTCTCAGTCCAATTTGTTGATTGCTTGCTTCCCTCCTACTAAGCGCCTTTCTGCTTTTCCTTCCCCTATTTTATTGACTGACGTGATAACTTGCACAAATTCTGACATGGTTGGTACCACGAATAGAGCTCGATGCATGTAGGCCACAACTATGAGAAAAGCCCAAGCAGTGAGGGTTACAGGTGCTTCATTGGGGGGTATAGAGTCCCGACACCATGTAGTAGAGGGTACTCCTTGGCAAGCAAAGAGGCTGAGATCGATGGAGTAAGTGGTGGTGGACGACTCTAAGGAAGCCGCCCCTTAGCTCAGACAATCTTCAACATAGAGTGAAGACGCTCCAAGCAACACTTTGGCTGAGGGTAGAGAGACGACCGACGTGTACATGTCGCACTAGTTGGTCCGGCCGGGTGACACCCTCGAGACCAAGGGGTGGCTGAATAGCTCGCTCATGGTGTGATGCTCCCCGATATCAAGAGGGAGGCTGGCAGCCATACCAACAACTTCTTGGAGAGTTTAGCCATTCATCAGATCATGGTGGTAAAATCAGTTCCTCGTTACTTTCATTGGTTCCTTTTTCTTTCCTACTAACTATCTTGGTTGTAGTCTTTGGCCTGGTTGACTGTATTCAAGGGTTGTAGCAGCTGTATGAGGCAAGGGAGGTTGAGAATGCCCAGTTGAAGGTTGAGCTATCCGAGCTGAAGTGGGAGAGGGTTGAAGAGAGGGACGAAACTATCCACAAGTTAAGGAGCCATGTTCATGATTTGAATGAGGCTCGTGAACAGCTGAAGAAAGGACTGGAGGAGACTAAAGCAAAGATAACTTGGGCATAGGAAGAAGGCATCGACGAGTACAAAGCTTTGGAGTCCCACCAGAATGAGCTGGACGACTATGCCACTAACTCTTGGCAGGAGGGCTTTGCTCTTTGCCAAGGAGAGTGATGCACTAGTTCCCTGAGGTGGCGAGTGTGGTGCAGGAGTTCAGTCCCTTCGATCCCAAGGAGATGCCTCCAGAGACCACCAGAGTGATCGAGATAGCTAATGATCTAGCTCGGACTAGAGACCCCCTGTTGATGGCTGAACACTGAGCTTTTCTCCTTACTCTTTTTTATGCTTTCTAGCTCGGTATGTCAAGCTTTCTATAATTGTATTGATCCTTTTTTATGAGCACCTCCTTTTTTGTTTTTGTCTAGCTCAGAATATTGAGCTTGTTTTATGTAAATTTTGGTTAAAGTAATGAAACTCATTCCTTTCGAGCCTGTGCTTCTATGCTTGGTCCTTGTTTTGCAATTGTGTGAAGGCTCTCACTAAACCACTTCCGAGCCCTCACTCATCATACTAGGGAGTTTGGTGGCACTTGGTTTTGTGGAAACTAATCAACACTAGTTCGGGTTATGCTAGCTAAAGTGTTTCTTAGCCCACAATCGTCGCAATGGGGGGCTTGGTGCCACTTGGTCTTGTCATAACATTTGCGGCCAGGCCAGCTACGGTCTTCGGCTATCTCTATCCCATCCCCAAGATGGGTAGGTGCTCAGGAGTCTCTGGTTGACTCCAAGTGCGGAGTTTGATAGCTGCCCTATATCCATGTGTAGTGTGGATTCCCACTGTGCATTATCAATCAGATTTGGTGTAGGGCCTCGGCCATTTAAGGTTGGTTGGGTCTTTGACAAGGTTGCCACCACATCGAGGCCATTCAAGCTCAATTTGATCAGCAAGGGCAGTGGCCTTGCCTTAATGTGTGGTGATCTCGTGCCCTCATTCATTAGTGTTTGGTCAGGCTGGTGTGTGCAGTGTCGCGTGTGTTGTGGGTAAGTGCTTCTCGGCCGGGCTATGTGTGCACTTTCTTACTTAGTTGGTTGAGAAGACAAAACTCTATTCATATTAGATCATAGTACAAAAGACATGTGACCACCGTTGGAGCTCGGTGCCGATTACTAATAGTACATCCTTAAATTTCCCATATTCCAACTCCTCAATAGCGGTTTCCCATCAAAGTCTTTTAGCTTGTACGAGCTTGGTCCAAGCACTCTAGTCACTTTGTATGGGCCCTCCTAGTTGGGTTCGAGCTTTCCCTCTCCTGGCTCAGGCATGATAACCTTGCAAAGGACAAGATCTCTTGTCTTGAACTCTCTTTGTCACAGGCTTCTTCAATTAGGTTGAGCTCAGTGGTCCTCGTTATTCATCTCATCATTTTAAAGCTCAGTTTAGAGTGTGGAGGGTCCTAATTCTGCAAGGATCATTGCCTCGACTCCAAATGCTAAGCTGAACAAGGTCTCTCCAGTACTTGTCCGCAGCATAATCTTGTAGGCCTAGAGGATGCTCGGTAGCTCTTTCACCCACCTGCCTTTGGCCTCGTCAAGCCTCATCTTCAAACCATGTAGTAGAGTTTGGTTAGTTATTTTGGTCTATCCGTTGCTCTGATGTCAGTGTACTATTGTAGTTTGGTGGTCTATCCTGAGCTTAGCGTAGAAAGCATCAAACTTCCGATCGATGAAGTGAGAGCTATTGCTGGTGATGAGGACTCAATGAATGCCAAAGCGGTAGATAATCTTCCTCCATAGGAAGCGCTGGGCATTTTGCATGGTGATGCATGCCAAAGGCTCAACTTCGATCCACTTTGTGAAATAATCTATTGAGACAGGGAGGTACTTCTTCTGGCCAACCATGTTGGGAAAGGCTTCGAGGATGTCCATGCCCCACTAAGCAAAAGGCCATGGAAATGGGATAGGAATTGGCATGAGAGGGGCCTCTGGCTGGTGTTGTTGGTTCAAGTGACTCTGAAAACAATTACACTTTTAAACGAGTTGAGTTGCATCTTGCTTCATAATGGGTTAAAATAGCCTTGCCAATGTGCCTTATGTGTTAGGGTTCATACACATATACCTTTGTGTATCTCACTAAGGATGTAATTGGCTTCGCTTAGGGGAAGACACCTTAGGTAGGGGAGAGTGTGACAAGCGGTAGAGCTGACCTTGGATGAGATAGAACTGACTTGACTGGTGAGCAAGTCTCTTTGCTTTGGTTAGTCTTCAAGCAAGGTGATGTTCTGTAGGTATTGCATGATTGGGTCCATCCATGATGGTTCTTGCTACATCGGGAAGATTGTCAAAGCTGCTTCTGAAATATTGGGCTATGCTACTAGGGTGTCCATCTTGGCTATAGTCTCAAGGTCGGCCCGTGGTGAGCTCGCAAGCTTGGTAGGGCATCTGCGTGAACATTCTCGACTATGGGGATCTGTTGTATAGTGAAGTGCTCGAACTGTCCGATGAGCTCTTGTACCTTCAATAGATATCTCGCCATGGTAGGCTCCTAGGCCTCGATTTGACGTATGACTTGGTTGATCACAAGCTGGGAATCACTGAAGGCTTCTACTCGTTTTGCTCTAATGTCCCGTGCGAACCGGAGTTCAATGATCAACGCTTCATACTTTGCCTCATTATTCAATGCCTTGAACTCGAACAACAATGCGTGCTCAAGAATGATTTCGCTCAGTCCAAGGAGTATGAAACTGACACTACTCCCTTCATCGGTTGGATGATCCGTTGACATGGAGGGTCCATGCTGGAGGGTCTTCGGTTGGATCTTGAACTAAGAACGTGCACTTGGCCAAGAAGTTGGCTAAAGCCTAGGCTTTGATGGTGGGTCGGGGTGCATAGTCGATGTCGAAGTCACTTAGTTCCATGCTCCACTTGATCAGCCATCCTGATGTCTCTAACCTCTACAATATTTGCTTCAATGGTTAGTCAGTCAATAATAGGACACTGTGTGCTTGAAAATAGGGCCTGAGCTTCCTTAACAAGGTGGCAAGGGCCATAATGACCTTTTCTAAATTCAAATACCACGTCTATGCGTATGTGAGGATCTTGTTGTAGTAAATCGACTTCTAGGTTTGGCCTTCTTCTTTCATTAGAACTGAACTAACCACTTCGTCCCTAGCGGACAGGTAAAGCAAGAGTTGATCATCGGGGTTCGACTTCATCACTAAGGGCGACGAGCTCAGATATCGTTTCAGCTCTTGGAAGGACCATTCACAGTCATCGGTCCATTAGAAGTCCTTCACCTTTTTCAGTGCTTGGAAGAAGGGCAGATAACGGTCTGCAGACTTTGACATGAATCTACTCAGTGCTGCTATTTGGCCTTTGAGGCACTGCACCTCCTTGTGTGTCCGCAATGACTGCATGTCCAGGATGGCTTGGATTTTTTTTAAGGTTGCCTTGATTCCTCTCTGTGTGACCATGAATCCTAGAAATTTGCTCGAGCTGACCCCGAAGGCACACTTTGTCGGGTTCAACTTCATGCGATAGTGCTTGAGGAGGCCGAAGACTTCTACCAAGTTAGCGTGGTGCTGCTCTAACTTTTGGCTTTTGATCGGCATGTCATCCACATACGCTTCCACATTCCAACTGAGTTGTTCTCTAAAAATATGGTTCACTAGCCTTTGGTAAGTGGCACCATGTTCTTGAGTACAAAGGGCATCACTTTGTAGTAATAGAGACCTCGATCCGTGATGAAGGTGGTCTTCTCTTGGTCATTTGGGTGCATCTGGATCTGATTTTAGCATGCGAAGGCATCCATAAAGCTTAAGAGCTCGTGCCTAGTTGAGATCAACGAAGTCAATTCAGATTTTACACTTCTCATTGGCCTTTTTTACCATCACCATGTTCTCTAGAACTTTGGGTAAGTCATTTCTCGGATGAAGCTGGCGTCTAGCAATTTTTGCACTTCCTCGTTGATCGCCTGCCACCGTTCAAAGGTGAAACTCTTCTTCTGCCTCACAGGTCAGTAGCGTGGGTCAATGTTAAGCCGATGGGTTATGACCTTGGGGTCGACCCCCGGGATGTCCGCTATGGTCTAAGAAAACCCATCAATGCTACCTTTCAAAAACAGGATAATATTGTCCCAGAGACCATCCTTTAGGAGGGATCCTATTTGGACAGTTTTGTTTGAGTCATCATCAAAGTTGGCGAGTACCCTTCACACTTCGAAGTTGGCGATTTGTGAAGATATCACTAAGGCATCATTGTGCGGTACCTGCACCCCCGTGAGGTCGTCGTTGTTAAAGGTGATTGGGGTGCCTTGCTTTGGTCTCTTAGGCTCTTTGTTGTCAATTTGGTGCAATCGAGCATAGGTCTTTTGGATCGAGCTACTCTCTCCTCTCGAGGCTATCCCACTTGAGATGATGGTGATGACCCCAATTGAGGGAGCTCGGACTGCGGGTGCATCAACATGGCCTTGATCCTCTTTGGGCTTCTTCCCTTTAATGTCGATGAACCCGCCAAGGTATCTACATCGGACTAGGTCTTCCAAGCGAGGTTAAAAAAATCGTTACATATCGGCCCGTATTGCCCGATACAACCCTATAGGGGTTGTATCGGGTTAGGGCCTATTTCAGAGGGTAGCCAAGACTTAAATTGGCCACTCTAAACCAAAATAAATAAATAAATAAAAGTTAAAAAAAGGACAGATACAGCATATCAGCCAGTATCAATACTTTGAACCTTGCTTCCAAGTGGTGGTGAAAGTCGCGGCATCTCTTGGTCTCGTGGTCGTGGTCTCAATGAAAAACACAACACTTGTCTCGACTTCTCCTGTTATTTTGGAATTTCATCTTCTTGGCCCACCTGATGAAGTTGCAGTTACGAATCTACATTAATATCTTAGCCTGCAATGCATTCAGTGGAGTAAAATTGTAGTACACTAGTAGTGGAGTTCTCAGCCTATGATCAGTTCAGTGGTCTTGCCTCTAACTGTCCTGATCTGACTTCCGATTGTCATGGGCTCTCTACTTTTGGTTGTGCTGGTCTTCCTCCTTCTTGCGCAATGCATAAGCTTCTTCAGCATTTATGTACTTTTTCCCATGCTTCATGAGTGTGGTTAAAGTGGGTGGAAGACTCTTCTATAGGGAAAAGCTGAACATCAATGAATGTAGTCCATTCATGATGGCGGCTACTACCATTGAGTGATCTAAAGTTTGAATCTGAAGAGCTTCAACGTTGAATCTTGCTAAGTAGTTTCTTAGGGTTTCTCCTTCCTTCTGCCGCACTTGCATGAGGTTGGCCGAGGTCCTCCAGTGCCTTTGGCAAGTGGTGAACTACACTAGGAACTATGCTTCCAACTACTCCCAAGAGGATATGTACCATGGCAGGAGTAAGGCATACCAGGTTCTGGTCACTCCATGAAGGTTGTGACGAAGCCCTTGTACATGAGACCTTTGGATGAGTCGTGCAACATCATTATTGCCTTGAACCCTTCGAGGTGGTTGTTAAGGTTTGAGGCCCCATCAAAATTTAAATTTTTTAAATTTAAATTCAAATTCAGATTATGAATTTTAAATTCCTAAAATCTAAATTCAAGTTTGAATTTTAATTTTTTTAATTTTTTTTCTGTTTTTTAAAGGCAAACAAATCAACCACACAATCTAGGGGCTGACCTAGGGTTTCCTGAACTAGTGGTTCAACCAATGTGAATCCTTTTAGGTTCACTTGGAATTACACCACTTCCTTTGGTTTGCCAGGTAAGAGGTGGGGATGTTGGAGGCTCCCCTTAGCTATTTAACCACTTTCCTTAGACATTAACTGCCGGTTATGGAAAATATTTTCAAGCTCTCCTAAAATTCAACACACCTTTGAACCAAATGTGAGGCTTCCCTAAAGGATCTTTCTATCCAAATATTAAATTAGGGTTAGGGTGAACCTCACGTGAATGGTGGTGATTTTTGGGCCAAGGAAGGGTGATGAAATCCCCACCTTATCTTATTTAAGTTGGATGCCCTTAAATGAATTAACGGAAAGACAGAATACACACAACAAAATGCAACTAACTACAATGCATGAACAATTGTTTCTAAAATGCAATTCAGCAATATCATAAAAGGATAAAGCAAACAACTAAGCAAAATGAACAATTAAAATAATAAAAAGAACACCTAACACATTCACAACAATGATAATTTCAGCAACTAAATAAAGCTATATGATGCATGCTCTAGAAAATAAAACCCTAAAAATTGGAATGAAAATGCAAGAAAAATATTCACCAAAATTTTTTGATAATTTTTATTTTTTAATTCAAAATTTAAATTTTTGGAAATTTAAATTCAAATTCAGATTTTGAAATTTAAATTCCTAAAATTTAAATTTGAATTTTTTTTTTCAAATTTTTTACTCAAAAAATTAAGATTTAAATTTCGATATTTGAAATTCAAATTCAAATTCAGATTCAGATTCGAATTAAAATTTAAATTTAAATTCAGATTTGAAATTTAAACTCGAATTCAAGAATTTAAACAATATCCTATTTAACAATTAATTATTCAATTAAACAACTAAAAGATAAAGAAATTAAATAAAGCAACAAATAATAATTGGAAACAGAAAATAAAACAACAATTAATTGTTCTAAACAGAATTAACACTACCAAAAATAAATTCCAACAAACTAATTGCCAATCTAAAAATTAAACTGAAAATAAAATGATTAAAAAGAAAATTATGTAAGACATAGATAAAATAAAAGAAAAATACAAATTACAAAATTAAACTGAAAATAAAATAAACAAAAGAAAAAAATATGCTGGTTTTTTTACATTAATATTTTTTTTTCGTTTTTTTAATAAAATCAAAACACAAATCTAACGATTAATATGAAAGAAAATTATGCTACAAGAAATAAACTAAAATAAAATAAACGATCTTTTTTGTTTTATCTAAAATAAAAGAAAAACACAAACCTAATAAAGGAAAAAAATTGAACAAGAAATTAAAATAAAGAAAGAAGAATAGATCTAGAAACAAAATAATACTAAACAAAATTAATCGGATTTAAAAAATAATAATTAAAAATTAAAAAATCACTATTCTACCAAAAAAAGAGTTTGAAAATAAAAATAGGAAAATTAAGAATAAAATGGAACGACTACACCTGAAACGCAATCCAATTTCTCTTCTCTTCTCTTCCATCCTACAGTCCCGCAATGCTCCGGTATTCCACCTTTCGCTATTCCGTCCTATAGAATCAAAGAGAAACAAGAATTAAACTGAGATAACAGATCAAGTAATCAAACGAAAAAGAAAAAAAATAATGAAATAGATTCGGAAAAAGTAAATAAAAAATTTTCTCCGTGCTTCCCCGGCGACGACGCCAAAAACTTGGTGTGTCCGGAAGCGCGTCGTTAATCACTTCGTAACACCAGTTTAAACAATTATTATTTTTTTTGTTTCTCACAACAACTATAAACGTAGTAATTGGTGAGAACGGGTCGTATCCACAGGGAAGCAAGGGAAAAATAATTATGTAGTTAGATTCGGGAGAAGAGAATGCAAGTGGGAGTTGTAGAAATAAAAATAATTTATTAATTAAAAAACGGAATTCATTAAAACCAAATTCGAACAGTACTGAGAATAACAAGTGCATAAAAATAAATAAATAACATAAACAAATAAATAAAAGGAACCAAATTCGAATAGTACTGAGAATAACAAGTGCATAAAAATAAATAAATAACATAAACAACTAAATGAAAGAAACAAAATAAAAATGTCTGAAAATCCGAACAGAGGTAGTTGTTTCTGGATCGCTCCTTCCACCCTCGAACTTCTAGAGCTAGGCCTTCCGTCTTACCTAGCCGAATTTCAGATCTGTAGAAAAGAAATAAAACACAAATTTAATCTACTAAAAGGAAATTTGCATGAAGGAAAAATAAACTCAAATTAAAGAACATAAAGTAATTCTAAATCGTCGTGGAACCTAGCATGGCAATATGAGAGGCTGGGGAGCCTTGTCCTATCTATCCTAGTGTTTCCATCATGGTGAGTATGTGGTCGATGCTCTGGTGTATGGCATTGAACTGGGTGGGGTTGACCATTGCCTGGGGTCGGGGGCACTCGAGGCAGAGAGCTACAGAGTGAGCGAGATCCCCAAGATAGGGAGCAAGCTCCAAAGTGATCGGAGGTATTTTTAGGCATGGTTGTCTTCGACGCATGGTAAGAGGCTAGGGAATTAGCTTTTTGTATGCATCCCACAGATGGTGTCAATCTCATGTTGTTTGATCCAAGGTTTCTCGAACTAAAGACATAGTCAAATAGTCCTACCAATTGGGTGAGAATAAGGTGCAAGGACTAAGTCGTGCAACAAAGAGATCTGTGAACACAAAGGGAGTCAGAGGCTCTAAGTGAAGGGACTGAGCAAAAATTGGGTGCTGACAGCTGCCCCTCTTTTTCCTCTCTTTTAGGATCCCCCCTTCCTTGAGAGTTGGATCAGTATTTATAAAGGAAGGGTGAGGAAAAGGCCTGCAATTCATCCAATCACAAGGTTTGGGCTTCAAGAAGGCTTTTATAGGAGAAAGGGCAATAATTTTTCAAAAAAAATGATGTTCGATCAAACTTTCCTCTTTGGTGAAAGATTTGTTCACCCTTAGTATGCATGAATGTGTATAATTAGGCCAATCTTGTCTTGGGATAGGGTTGAGTTAGGCTCGAGCTGGATTTGGGCTGCCTAGGAAATAGACTTGGGCTCAACCCCTC
>NW_010729187.1:1590549-1603374 GCF_000365185.1 Nelumbo nucifera
TTTTTTTTTTTTTGGGGGGGGGGGGGGGGTTAAAGAAAGAACAGGTTCCACAAGCAGACTCTAGAATCAACCCCAGAACTACCAAGTCCAATATTAACCTTCACAAGCAAGGTTTAGGTTCGAAAAAATGAATTGGCATACACACATGGAATTAACCAAATTGACCCATGCTCACCCCTACACATTTGCATAAGTGCATACATACATGCACACATGTACATTAAATTTTAGAGTGGGTTCATTGACCAACCCAAACCCATCCTAAGCATGAGCCCAAGACAAGGGTATCAAGTTTTAGTTTGGAATGGACCTAGGTTGGGAAGATTGGACTTGACCTTGGGCTCGGTCTAAGCTCAAACCTTAAGCCCAAATCTTAGGGTTGGGCTTGGGTTGACCATAAATTTACTAATATTCAAATCAAATCAGATATCCAAATTTGTAAATGAATTGAGTCTGAAATCATATTTTATAAAAATTGGTTACTTGTGTTTCTCGGCCGGTAGGTTAGCTTTGCTTGATGTTTGGCTTAGCATAGATTGGCCACCACCCCCAAGTTAGTTTTGTTGCATTAGTACTTCAATTTGGAGAGGGAGTTTGCTAGTTGAGCCTTCCTATGAGGTGATTGTTAATTCAGCTCGACTAAAAGAGGTGGTGTCGAGTCGACTGCTCCAGGTCATCTCGGGATGGTAGGTTGATTCAGGTCATCTCCTGAACTCAAATACCCCACCCCATCTCAACCCTTAACCTGCCCTACATACATAAATACATACATACATACATACATACATACATACATACATACATAAGGCCGGTTAGGGCGGATTTCTTACCACTATTTAGGGTTTGGGGTGAGTTTTGGGAAAACCCAAAACTCTAGGGTCCGAGGACAAGGCCACTTCCATCTTTATCCAAGAATGGGTACATCATTCACATGTAGTTAGAGCGTGATCTACTTATCACACCATAGATTAACACATTACATGCACGTGGTAGGTAGTGAGCTCACTTTGAATGTGGTGGTGTTGATGCTTTGATAGATTTCCACATGTTGCTTCCTTAGTTGATCAGATGTACATGTTATGAGTTGGTATCATGTTGGCCTGGTCAGGTCAGGTCAACTTGACTAAGTCAACTAGGCTTAAGTGAACTTAGCTAGGCTGGTTCTACCAAGTAACTAGGCTTAGGTGAGCTTGGTTAGGTTGGCCTACCCAAGTTAGCTTCTCTTAGGTTGGTTTGGCCTTCTAAGGTGATGTGAGGTCAATTAACCACTTTGCCCCTTAGCCTATTGTCATTGTGCGATTTCTAACTAATGGTCAATTTTGTTAGTATCACTATGTTGGAAGGGTTATGATCCATCATATGGATGGTTGAACCATGCTAGATGGCTGGGTGAAATTTCAAAAATTTCCTAATCCTTTTGGGAATCGAATTTCCTATGTTTTGAAAAACTTCATTTTTCAGGATCGGTCTTGCACTGAACCGGACCAGATTTGAAACCAATAAAAAAGGGAGATGTATACTTGATACGGATACCACCACAAATGTAGATCCCAAGGTGGAAGTTTATGCCCAAATCAGTCATAAAACCAACCTTCACTGAAAATGGCATAGTGTATTCCGGAAGCCAGTTCAACAACACAGTTTTCTGCAAAACTGGAATCCAACCGCTTGGATCAAATTGAGGAGCTTGATATCCTCTGAATCTTTCTTGCAAAAATCAGAGGAGAACTGATCAAAATTAGTATTAGATAGCTAATGTTGGACTGGGAAAACTAGGAGACAAAAGGGTGCAAAGAGAATCAGGAACTGCAAAAATATGAAGTTGTCTTGGACTGGTCCACGCCTTCCTTTTTTATAATATCCTATGGAGCTATCCTAATCAAATCTAATTAGGAGATAATCCAGACCTTGACTCTAACTAGAGATATACCATATCTTCTTATAAGATTAGGTGCTCCATACCTATATCCAAACCTAGATTCGCCCCATATCACATGTCAACTTAATTGTCATGTGACAATTTAATTAATCATATTAATTATGGGCCTTAGGCCCATTAGTTATAAGGCTCACGGCCCAAGAGTGTTGCATGGCCAACTTAGGCCTGATTTGTATGGCATGGGATTCCATAATGACCTTACTAAGTCCACATGAGTTTGGCCCAGCCTCTGTGAAAAGGTTTAGTCGAATTCACTATTGAACACAATGAACCCTTGAGCACATCACTATGGGCTAAATATGGTCCCAACATATACACTTAAATGATCATTGAATTCAACCATCTTATGAAGGCCCAAGGATAATGGACTTAAGTAAGATAAAGCCCACCAGATAATTAGCCTTTAATGGTCTCTTACACTTAAACTCTTGGCCTATAATGATCAAATACTGCCCGATAGGGAATGACCTCTCCCTTGGCTGCAAGGTATAGTGTCACACTCTTTGCTAGGAGGGATCGCAAGAATTAAAACCTTTTGCAAAACCAAATCTCAAATACAGTTGAAATCCGCAGCCGGTAGTTTAGGTTTCTATCAAAGAGAGTGTAAGCCCTATCGTTCACTTTGTCCAACAAAGGGGTCAATCCTATCACTATGATCACCCATTTAAGTGAATTCTCAGACTGCCCCAACATACCAAAGTTTTGACCCTCAATGGATCTCACTAATTGGCATATCAAAGATAACCCAATCCAACACCTAATGCAGTACCATAATCAAGTGTAGGGGTTATGTGTAGCTTTTCAGTTTTGCCCATCAATCTTCAAGGTCCAGGGCATAACTGAAAAATGGTCTAGGTTCAGTGTTTTAACCAAACACACACTACATGTAGCAGCTGAGACAAGTTGTCCTAACTTCTTTGGCAGCACATTAGTGTCAGCATTGGTAGGATAAACTCCCCAAGTCTATCCAATGGCTGAGAACATTCTAACTAACACGAGTCTCATAAGTGTCCAGTTTAAGGGGTAGTTTCACAGAAACATACCAATATCAACATGAAACAATAATGTACTTTTATTCATTTACAATAAACGTATTTGTACATCAATCTAATTGGCGCTAAGGGCATACACTATCTAACACACTATTGAATTTCAAGTTGAATTTGGATTTTCAATTTCTTAATAGATTGGGTTTTGGATATACCCCTAATCAAATTTGATCATTTCATTGAAGTCACACGTCCCTATTGATAATAATGAAGTGGGTTCATATTGGGACTGCTATTGGCCGAACCAATATAAACCCAGTCGACAACACCCTATACCTTTCCTTTCATATTTGTGTCTTTGATGAAGGAATAAGAGATCCATCATATGGATGGCCGAACCCTGCAGGAAGGTTGGGTGAAATTTCAAAAATTTTCTCTCCCCTCATCTAGGAATCACATTCCCTGTTTTAGAAAATCTGCATTTTCAAGGATCAATCTTGAACCCTAAATCGAACTAGATCTGAAACCAGAAGCAGGAGAGAGATATACCTGATACGGAGAAACAATATCTCCCAACGAAGGTGTTCACGCCCAAAGAAAGACTCCAAAGACCGCTCCCACTGAAGATGCCATTGTGAATGTTGGAGCAGAATCAACAGTGTTCGTCCAACGAACCGAACCCTTTGCAAGAATTCGCTGGAGGCTGTGAGCACAACTTCAGATCAGCCTTTCTCCTAAGGCTGATATCAAGATCCAATCTTGATCGTTCCTGCTTGAAAGAGGAGATCGAACTGGTAGTGTGGTGGTGGCGGCAGGAAGGAGGCGACAGAGAGAAAATAGCGCAGTGATGCTATGTTCTCTCTTTTGTAACTCTTGCTCTGAGAGTGAGGATGTGATGATGCTAGAGGCTGCCGCCCCCTCCTCCTTTTATAACCTTAAAGGGATTAGCTCCAAATCCCATTAGGAGTTGTTGATCTAAATCATATTTGGATCTGGATTCCCTTTAAGTGATAAGGATAGACCCTTATCTTATTTGCAGAATAGATCAGCACTCTCCTAATCTTATTCGGAGATTTCCAGATCTAAATCTTATTTAGATCTAGACTCTCTTAGTGGATAGGGTTAGGACCCTATCCTAACTGCTAATCTAATCTCAGATCCGCCCCTTTATTTAATTGATCAAATCAGCCCAGTTCGAAATGGGCTTAGGCCCATGAAGTCTTAGTGCTCAGTATGCTTCCAAACTACTACCCAGTTGGGCTTCTTTGTATGGCATGGGACCCAAACATTGATCTACACATCAGCCACATGGGTTCAACCCAACCTCTGTTACAAGGCCTGACCGAATACATTGTTATGGACAGTGCACCCCCTGAGCCCATCACATGGGCTCCAAATTGGCCCAACACTTACACTAAGTGGTCCCTGTGCCAAGCCACCTTATAAAAGCCCAGGGATTGTGGGTAGATGCAAGATTAGCCCATCAGGTATTACCCTCAATGGTCTTACACTTAACCTCTCAGCCCATAATGACCATGCATTGCCCGACAAGAGAGGACCTCTCCCTTGACTACAAGGAACAGTGCTGCACTCTCTACTCACATGGATCCTGGGAATTAAAACATTTTGCAAACATTTTGAAACCATAATATATATTTATATCTACATATAAAATATATTTTGCAAAACAAATTTCAACGATTGAAATCAGCTGCCGGCAGTCTTTGTTTCCATTAGAGAGAGTGCACCCCCAACCATTACCTTTGTCCAATAAAGGAGCTAATCATGTCACTATGATCACCCACTAAGATGAATTCTCAGACTGTCCCAACATAACCGGGTTTTGATCCCCACTAAGGATCTCACTGATTGGCATATCAAAGACTATCCAATCCGACACCTAGTGCAGTATCATAATCGAGTCTAGGGGTCAGGTGTAACTTTCCAGTTTTGCCCACTAATTACCTAGGTCCAGGGCAATACTGAAAATTTGGTCCGGTTCAGGGTTTCAAGTAAACCTACACTGCATGTACCTCGGGTCTCACCCTGGCAGCTGAGATAGGTCACCCCAACAATTGGCGGCACATCAGTGTCAGCCTTAGAGAATGATCGAAGATATTTGAACTTACATTTTCCATTTGTGTTATTTTTTCATGCTCAATTGTTAGGTGGAGCTGATGAGTCATTTTCATTATGTTCACTTGCTAGCTTAGTAGTTTTGATTGATTACAGTTCAAATAATAATTATAACGCTAAAGTTGGATTATAAATTCATAGTTAATTTAGTCATTATTATTGTTGTCGGGTTGTTTTTTGTGTATTATTTTTTTGATACTTGAAAATCAATTCTTTTTTTTTTAAATCACTTCAATTCAAATATGTTATTTTGTCTAAGGATGTTCATTATACGGTTCGAACCACAAAACTGAACTGAACCAAACCGAATTTGCGGTTGGTTTGGTTTATACCTATAAATGGTTTGGTTCGTTTTGGAATTTTCTAAATTATGGGCCGGTGGTTCATTGATACGTTATTCATTTATAAAAAATAAATAATGTTAAATGTATTCTTGAGAAATTAAAAAAATAAAATATATATTTTTATTCTATCAAAACACTCGAAGCCTAACTAATGGTGGTGTTGCCAGGAACCCTCGAAGCCTCAGCGGGAGGTAGCCCACAAGAAAGTATTAAATTTGATGTAAATAGGTTTACATCCTCTTATAATTTATTGCTCATTTATTTGTAATCTCTTATACTTCTATTGGACGCCAATCAGAGCCAAGGAACAACGGTACAAAGGGCCCATCTAATCCAGTGATTGAATGTAAGGTGGAGCGGCTCTGTAGGGTCCAACCCAACTTCTAAACAATCCTTCTCAACATAATACCTCATGGGACGGCTGATGATGGGTCTTGATCCTCATCATCATTCTGTGGCCATTCATCTATGGGCTGATTCTGAGTTGGTCCTCCACATATAAAAAGAATAAATAAATATTAATGGAAAATAAAATCCATGCAAATTCTTTTATAGTAACTCAACACTATGTGATGTTAGATTTAGGGCCATTAGATTAGAATCACCTTAATCTTTTACAGTTAAGAAAAAGAATCTCACACTCACTTTTTCTCGCACCCAACTGTATTGGGCTCTTAATTAGCTGGATAATACCTCACACTCCATCAAATACTCCAAAGACAATACCATCCAATTTAATATATTAGGCTCTTAATTAGCTGGATATATTAATGAATTGGCCCAAATCCATTAAATATCAATGTCCGAAGAGGCCCGTTATGATCTAATTCCAAGATTATGACAGGCAGCCCAGTTGGAAAAGCCTATGGCATATTGACATGGACTTCTCGATTCCGTAAGACAAGGTATGTGTTTGGAATTGTGGGCATCTTTTTATTCAAAATTTGCATTTTATTTGTTTGTAAAATTGAGAAGAGTAATAATTGCAATTGTTTATGATAATTAGACATCATTAGGCACCACATCAGCATAACAGTGAAAAAATGTCTAACAGTTGGGAGAAGTTTTAAAAAATAACTTTCTCAAACGGTAGACGTATACATAAACCGAAGTCACCTTTTGTGATTTCCTATGCATATGGAAGAGCATGAGAGAAAAAATGCTGAAGTGGCACCTATATAGGAACTTTTATTGAAAAAATGCCCACACTTCCAAAACACATGCGTTGCATGATATTCAAATTATAATGAGGATACTTTTCTCATGCACACAATAAAGGTTAGATCACATATAAAGGGGTTCGATTATGATGCCAGAAAGACAAGATACAGGAAAATTGTATAACCAATCAATTAGCATCATAAGAGTGGTAATAAATTAGGTGGGTTTTCAAATTTCATGGAGGGTTTTGAATGGTCAAATCCTTTTCGGTATTTTTTTTTTAATTTTTATTATAGATCATATATAACTGCTTGAAGAATAGGATTGCAAATAGATTGGATGGAATTAGATATATTTAGATCCAAATTTGATATATTAATATTCAAATTCAAATTGAATCATATCTATTTCTATTGAATTTATATCAATTCCATATCAGATTTTAGATTGATAAAAAAAAATACTACTGCTCTGTTTGGTTGCAATGCAAATAAATTTGCACTGATTCTAAATCATGACAGTGCAAATGATTTAAATGTAAATTCTGATCTATTTCTGTTTCAAATTTTAACTTATTTGGTTTGATTGCGATACAAATAAAGTAAATTAAGACATGAAGCAGAATAAAGTAAAACCTAAAACAAAATTAAATAAGAATGTGCATATTTTTTTTTTCATTTGCACTCCCAGGCATTTCTACTATTGCAAATAAAATAGCACTGCAACCAAACACAACCTACATGTTGTTGGTAAATGGGGTTATTGTAACTTTGGAGGAGAAGCTCTAAGGCGTGTCTGAAGACATTGTCTTTAGAACGTTATTTGCCCCGACTCAGTTTCACCGAGTTTGTTGTTGGGTTACAGGCAAATCCGTTCCCAGTGAGACTGTAGCAGACCTGAGAGATGAGAGAAAGTGGATTTCGAAAATATGTGTTTTTGAAGTCTGATTCATGCTCCTTAAATAGTTTATGAAGATGTATGAAGAAAAGGTAGGTGCTGGTTTAGAGAAGGCACCTTGAAGCCCCTCTTCGCGAGCCACGCAGGTGCGAGCAAAGTGCACCTCATTGCACTGCACATACGCGCGCACATGTGCGCGTGCATTGCATGGGATCAAACCCCTATACTCTCCTCTACTATTTCTAAGGAGTGTAAATCAGCTCCTATTAAAATACCGAAAACAAAGCTTATAATTTTCCAATGTGGGACAAGTTCAAAACTGGGTTTTGTAAGAGAAAAGCTAATTTTTCGATCAAGTGTGCAGGTTCAATTTCTCATGTAATTAACCAATCAAACCCATTGGATTTTAATCCAACACATGTCATAGTTAAAAATAAATTAAAAATAACATATGACCCTTTCATAAACATATATAAGGCATTCAAACTAATTTTATTAATAAACACATAATAGCACTTGAATTTGATCCAATTATAAATAGATTGTGATGTTGTCTAAACTAAGGTGGATGAATAGTACATGAATTTGTATGAGTTGAATGAGCTGAATTGGATCCAATGACCTACACACATAAAAGGTTAGAGGCCCCAAAGTGATTCCTCAAGGAAAAGCACTTTAACACTCAAGTCAGAAAGAGAGCTAGAGAGCTAGGAAGGTTGGTTAGAATGAGCTAGTTGAGATTATTTACTATTTTACTATCAGTTGTTCTTCATAAGACTGGATCTAATAGGCATAGCTTTGTGAGCACATTCAATAAATATTCTAACAACCAAGGTTTTAAAAACCGACCCAAAATCGGAATCGTTATGGCCACTGGTTTTTGGGTTGATGGTTCAATCGTCCAGTTCGAATGGATGATCTGTTCCAATGAAAAAATTAGAAACAAAAATGGTCAAAAACCATTGATCAAGTTAAATAGGTTGACGGTTCGACTGCCTAGATCAATGGGTCGGTGACCAATTCAATGGTTTTTTGCTAGGGACTATGTTTGAGGTAAAACAGAACCGGTTGCCTGGATGGTTCCCATGCCGAATGGTCCGGCCATTTGGGTCAGTGGTGGTTCGAAAACATTACTAACATCTGTTCTAAAAATTTGGTTCAAATATTTGGGTAAAAGGCTTAGGCTGTGTTTGTTTGCAGTGTAAAACTCCATCGATTTAAAAGTCCATTGATGGAGTTCAACACCAATGATTTAAAATCTCTAAACCATTGTGCTTTGAAAAATGTGATTATTGATGTAAAACTTTATTGTAAGTGGAGTTTTACATTGATTTATGATGTAAAACTCCACTCCATCCAAACGTCAACAAATCTGAACCGGAAGTGGAGTTTTACAATGATGTTGATTTACACTACAAACAAACACTGACAAAAAGGAACCGGTGGTGGACTTTTACATCGATACCAATTTACACCACAAACAAACACAGCCTTAGGGTCCGTTTGGTTCACAGTCAGAATTGGAATCAAAAGCCTTCCAAACCAGAATCAGAATGGTCTATTCCCATAGTCTATTTGTTCAGACAGGAATTGGAATGGAAATTGGGATCAACTGGAATGAGATTTCATTCCCAGGGGAGGGGGAGGGAATGGGCATCCCATTTCAATTCTGCTCAACCAAACAGTTAGAATTAGAATGGCCCATTCCGATTCAGATTGTGGACCCCTATTCCTGTAAATCAAAAGGGACCTCAAACATATACTGGACATTCATAAATTGATTTAAATATACCCTGAGTTTTTAAAATGGACTTAAACAAGTCTTGTGACTCTTTTATCCTTTATTTTCTTTCAAATTTTGAAAAAAAACAAGAAAAACAAATGCAAGACACTATCTTGACTGCCCCGTCTCTCTCTCCGGCTAAGGCTTCTTCCTTTCGCTATCTAAAATCTAAACTCATTGTCATTCTTGGTTTTTGTGGCTGTCGGAAAAACCCAGCTAACCAATTCTAGCCCATTTGGATAGAAGGCCATCGGTGGTGTAGGATGGTATGAATGAGCACGGTGGGGGTCTATCTAAAGAACCGGAGGATGGCTATCTTATTAACCAGAGGATGGGGTATGCGTAGACAGTTTGACTTGGGGTTTCTAAGGGTGAGGGGATATTTTGTAAGTCCCCCACAACGTCCCACAGTACATTTCTGCCGTATATTAGAAACATTTCTATTGAAAACATCTTCCCATTCCCATGATAAATCAAGAATGATAATGTCATCATCGAAAGATATTCCCAATAAATGGCGGATATGTGCTGTGTGGAACATTGTGAGGGTGGGGTGGGGTGGGGTGGGCTGGGCTGGGCTGATTCGGTCTCGTGTATTTATTTATTATACACAACTTTGCATGGAGATCTCCCAACCTCGGAAGGTTTCCCTTTTGGTATCATTTTAGATAATAATTCCTAAGAGTTCACGATTATCTTAATTTACTTACTGCCATGTAGGTTGGTCAGCAGGTGGCAACATGTTTTCTTAGGACTTCGGTACTTGTGCATCCCTTTTCCCAACACATGTCCCCGAGGACGTTCGCTATTTATGACGAGTGAATACACCGATGTTCAGTGCGGATGGGATCCATGGTGGATACCGACGTGTACATTCATGACATGTAATCCGGTCTGGTGTGTACAATTTTGTCGTTCAGCTCATTCGAATTCATCTAGTGAGGCGTTCTGGTCTGGTTAGTGGTTGAATAGAGTGCTATAATGCCTTTATCACCTTACCCATTGCAAATCAAGATCTCTAGAGCCACCACTTAGTGTTTGCTCCCATCCCAAAATCACATCAGTGCCCCATGAGCATATATATATACCTCAATAAGCATTCAGATCGAACGGTTGGATCGGAAAAACTGAGAATCGGTCAGGTAATCGGTTTTGATTTTCCTCAAAATCAGAATTTTTTCGAAAACAGTTGATTTTGGTCAACAAAACACTGACCCGGGCCGTTAACCATTCGAATGGTTTTAATTGTTTTTTTTTTTGTCAAAATGAGCCAATCATTCGATTCAAACGATCAAACTGTTCGACCTGATAACCTGACCCCTGACTGATTTGATTTCCAGATCGATTTTAAAAATCATATATTAAGAATATCTACCATGCTTGCCATTGAAAGATATTCCCAATACACGGTTTGGATGTGCTATTGGGGACCGTAGGGCACATGATCTGTGGGGCATGATCTCTGGGGCATAGATGTGAACTCATGCCAAAGGTCTTTTATAATTCCTCATTCCTACTGGTGGCAGGACTGTGAAGTTTAGAAAAGCCCTTAAAAAATAGACGTATTCCACTGAATAGTTCACTCTGTACTTACCGTGCGGGTGCGTAGGACTATGAAGTTATAAATAAAGTTCAACCACTCATTCTTGGATTTTGCAAGTGCTCGATTTCAAAAGATTTCATCTTATTATTAGGAGTGACAAAATTGTTTGTTACTTTATTTATTTATTTTCTTGGGTAAATTACTGAAACCTCCCCTGAAATTTCTGTCTTTCTGATCAAAGTTGAAGCCTCTCCTAAAGTTTAATAGTTGCAATCATCTCCCTTGAACTTTATAATATAGTTGCAAATAGACCCCCTCTGATAGAATCTTCTGAAAAAAGGCATGAAAATGATCAAAATAGTCATAGTTATTAATAAGACTAGTTTCTACCAAAAAAAAAAAAAAGGTTACAGACAATAAAAGCATATAGAATTTAAAGTTGCAGCCTTTTAGTGATTGATTTTACGGCAAATTTGAAAAATAAATCAATTGCACAAAAGTGATTGGAAGGGTTTGGGGTAGTGATTCATACAAGCGAAAATTTTGGAAGATAAACATTTTAGACATTCTATGCCTCTTTTTTGAAGATTCTACCAAAGGGGGTCACTTGCAAGTATGTCAGAAAGTTCAGAGAGGTGATTGCAATTATCAAACTTCGGGGAAGGTTTTAACAACAAGCAGAAACTTTAGGGGAGATTTCAGTAATTTACCCTTTTTTAGTAAAGAAAATAGGTTGTTGAAGAGATTATTCTTTATATTTTTTAAGAAAGAAAGAACATTTCCAATCAGTATTACTTAACAGATAAGTGAAGCACAATATCAAAACAAACATGGATAACTAGGAAAATGTTTTCCCCCTTTGGTTTTAAGTTAATAATATTGTTAGCATGAGTTGGGATCTGCTCTTCACAGAATACACCTTACAGTGATCAAACAACTACATCCCACCATATATTGAGAACATCTCCCATGAATAATAACATACAAGTAGGGAAGATATTTCCAATGTACAGCTAGAACATGCTGTGAGGAACACTTGTGAGAATGCCATGATTTGGCAAGGAGACTGGTTTCCTTGTGATCAATAGGAATTTTTGGCATCTACAAAATCCAAAAATGGAGAAAGCTAAATAAGATTTTTAAAATTTTAAACGAATTTGTAAATTCATAAAAACTCAGGTGTATTTAAATCATTTACCTTAAGTTAAGAGTATTTATGACACGTGCTAAAAAAATTCAGTTGTTGATCCCACTTTGAGAATGAGAGAGAGATATGAACTGGTGTTGACCGGGAAGCCTAGCAAGAGGCAGCACACAGGAAAATAATAAATTGATGTCATGTTAATTTGGTCCACCTCCTCTTACTCTACCATTTTATTGTTTATTTATTCTTAATCCCGTATAACCAATAGGCTTGCGCACAAGCTTCCCGTTCAGTCAACTTCAGGAAAAGATAAAAGGGAAAAGTACGAGCAGGCCCATTGTAGAAATCTGAATACCAGGCCAGTCCATACAGAATTTACAATTACTCTTTAATCCAACTTTTGAAATTATAAGACCGATTCCCACGCCATGTAAGCATCACACTTCTAACTCTGTTTTTCATGTGACGTGGCAATCCAACTCAGATTACATGTCACAATAACATTTATTTAAAATTTTATTTTGAAATTTACCCTTAAATTGCAAAGACTAAAATGACCCTCTTAGGGCCCACGACCATTGTTCTCTCCCACCCTCCCTGTTCTCTTTCTTTCATTCTCTCACACTCGCAACTCTCTTCTCTTCGACTGCAGACGATTGAACTTCGGTTGCTCTCCCTCTCTCCTGTTCTCCCTCCTCGCTCTCACTTTATAACTCTCTCCCGTTCTCCCTCTGTCTCACCCCCATTCTCTCTCTCTCTCTCTCTCCCGGCCTCCCTCCCCCTCTATCGCTCTCCTGCTCTCCCTCTGTCGCCCCCACTTTCTCCCGTTCTTGCCCCCCTCAGTCTTGCTCCCCCTTTTTGCCCCCATTCTCTCTCTCTCTCTCTCTCT
>NW_010729187.1:1628429-1705051 GCF_000365185.1 Nelumbo nucifera
TGACTGGAGGATGAGATGTCTACTTGAAAACATTTTTAAACTGGACATGACTGAATTGCTGGTTCATCCGGAAAGCAACTGCTTGCCCTTATACTCTAGGTTTACCAAAATGACAAATACCCCATTATTTAATTGATAGAACACCTTATTTTTTTTTATAAATCTACCCCTATTAATAATACAACTTTGTATGGGTTGATATCCTATCTAGCAAATTCACAAGTTTCTATTTTACCCTTATATACAAGAGAGACAAGTGTCCTAAAAAATGAATACATGGATAGGTAGTCATGATGTTGGTTAAATTTTTATCAAATGTCAATGTGGCTGAACAACTCTCACATTACTCTATTTTGTTTTCATGATATTAAATAGAATCAAATTATCTTGATAAGTTCGAAATTTCTCCTTGAAGGATAAACTTAATTGATAAGCTGAATGGATGTATCTCCCCATTTTATTAGAAATGTGATCATATTTATAAAAATCCTCCAAATTTGAACCTAAATAGGGGTGTAGTATGTTATAGCATTTCAATGCTATTTTGTTTTTTTTATATAATTTAGAATCCCAAAATAAGAGTTCACTCAACAAAGTAGTTAGTTTATTATTTTTCTGTTTTGTCTAAAATTCTAAATTGATTTAACTTACATTCTCTTTTGGTTTTTTTATGCTTTTTTTGGTTAATTTGTTTTAGGTGTGTAGTAGTTTATATGAAGAGAAATGCGATTATACAACCCTAGAACTTGCAACTGAGATAATGGTTGACTCTTCACTTTTAAATAGCTTTGGGAAGACTACTATTTATGTTTTGACATGGTCATTTTGGGACAGTCTATAAGGAATGCTTTTGGATGGAAGGAACATTGCTATTTAATTCATAGATCAAACAAGAAAACAAGAAGAGGAGTTTAATTTTTTTGGGGGTAATGAAGAGGAGTTTAAATTAGAGAATGATCGAAGATATTTGAACTTACATTTTCTATTTGTGTTATTTTTTCATGCTCAATTGTTAGGTGGAGCTGATGAGTCATTTTCATTATGTTCACTTGCTAGCTTGGTAGCTTTGATTGATTACTGTTCAAATAATGATTATAACGCTAAAGTTGGATTATAAATTCATAGTGAATTTAGTCATTATTATTGTTGTTGGGTTGTTTTTGTGTATTATTTTTTTGGTACTTGAAAATCAATTAATTTTTTTTAAATCACTTCAATTCAAATATGTTATTTTGTCTAAGGATGTTCATTATACGGTTCAAACCGCAAAACTGAACTGAACCAAACCGAATTTGCGGTTGATTTGGTTTATACTCATAAATGGTTTGGTTCATTTTGGAATTTTCTAAATTATGGTTTGGTTTATTGAATTTTATAAACTGAACCAAATTGTAAACCAAAATTATATAATATGAATATATGATATATAAATATTATATATAATATATCTAAATGGAATACGTAAAATTATAAATATATAATGAACTCTTTATTTTATAATAAAATAATAAATAAAAGTTTTTAAGTTTTACTTTTTAGGGGAGCTATTTGAACTTTCTAATTGGGTTAAGCCCAAAAGAATCATAAAATGGACCAAAGTCCTCAAACTATATTAGAAACCACACCAAGTCGTAATAAAACAATTTGGTTTGGTTTGGTTTCCATACCAAAACAGTTTGATTCAGTTTAAAAATTTCTCGAACCATAATTTACCGGTTTGGTCTGAGATCTTCTCCAAATTGCACTGAACCAGACCATGAACACCCCTTGATTTTGACAACAGAAACATACATGTGCAACGCACATACACCCCCACTAGTATTAATAAATTACTAGGCTTATAAGTCCTATTATCAAGTTATTTTTGGTTTTTTAGGCATAAACAAAAGCATATATAACTTCATCAAATTATAAATACTTGATACATAACTTTCTTCTTAACCCGAATATGTTGTTCGCAGAATTGTATATCATGGGCTATACCAATCATAAATGATATTCTTACATATGATCTTTTAATATACTATGGGTTATAATTAAAATTCAAAATTTTGACACGATACGCCCCATATTAAACATATCACATTAGGTGGGCCGGTGGTTTATTGATACATTATTGGTTTATAAAAAATAAATAATGTTAAAATTATTCTTGAGAAATTAAAAAAGTAAAATATATATTTTTATTCTATCAAAACACTCGAAGCCTAATTAATGGTGGTGTTGCTAGGAACCCTCGAAGCCTCAGCGATAGGTAGCCCACAAGAAAGTATTAATTTTGATGTAAATAGGTTTACATCCTCTTATACTTTATTGCTCATTTATTTGTAATCTCTTATACTTCTATTGGACGCCAACTAGAGCCAAGGAACAACGGTACAAAGGGCCATCTAATCCAGTGATTGAATGTAAGGTGGAGCGGCTCTGTAGGGTCCAACCCAACTTCTAAACAATCCTTCTCAACATAATACCTCATGGGACGGCTGATGATGGGTCTTGATCCTCATCATCATTCTGTGGCCATTCATCTATGGGCTGATTCTGAGTTGGTCCTCCACATATAAAAAGAATAAATAAATATTAATGGAAAATAAAATCCATGCAAATTCTTTTATAGTAACTCAACACTATGTGATGTTAGATTTAGGGCCATTAGATTAGAATCACCTTAATCTTTTACAGTTAAGAAAAAGAATCTCACACTCACTTTTTCTCGCACCCAACTGTCTATAATTGGTGGGTCATCCATCAAATACTCCAAAGACCATACCATCCAATTTAATATATTGGGCTCTTAATTAGCTGGATATATTAATGAATTGGTCCAAATCCATTAAATATCAATGTCCGAAGAGGCCCGTTATGATCTAATTCCAAGATTATGACAGGCAGCCTAGTTGGAAAAGCCTATGACATATTGACATGGACTTTTCGATTCCATAAGACAAAGTATGTGTTTGGAATTGTGGGTATTTTTTTTATTCAAAATTTGCATTTTATTTATTTGTAAAATTGAGAAGAGTAATAATTGCAATTGTTTATAATAATTAGACGTCATTAGACACCACATCAGCATAGCAGTGAAAAAACGTCTAACCGTTGGGAGAAGGTTTAAAAGATAACTTTCTCAAACGGTAGACATATACATAAACCGAAGTCACCTTTTGTGATTTTCTATGCATATAGAAGAGTATGAGAGGGAAAATGCTGAAGTGGCGCCTATATAGCAACGTTTATTGAAAAAATGCCCACACTTCCAAAACACATGCGTTGCATGATATTCAAATTATAATGAGGATATTTTTCTCATGCACACAATAAAGGTTAAATCACATATTTATTAGCATAAAGGGGTTCTATTATGATGTCAGGAAGACAAGATACAGGAAAAAATTATAAGCAATCAATTAGCATCATAAGAGTGGTAATAGATTAGGTGGGTTTTCAAATTTCATGGAGGGTTTTGAATGGTCGAATCCTTTTCGGTATTATTTTTTAATTTTTATTATAGATCATATATAACTGCTTGAAGAATAGGATTGCAAATAGATTGGATAGAATCAGATATATTTAGATCCAAATTTGATATATTAATATTCAATTTCAAATTGAATCATATCTATTTCTATTGAATTTATATCAATTCCAGATCAGATTTTAGATTGATAAAAAAATACTACTGCTCTGTTTGGTTGCAATGCAAATAAATTTGCACTGATTCTAAACCATGACGGTGCAAATGATTTGAATGTAAATTCTGATCTAGTTCTGTTTCAAATTTTAACTTATTTGGTTTGATTGCGATACAAATAAAGTAAATTAAGACATGAAGCAGAATAAAGTAAAACCTAAAACAAAATTAAATAAGAATGTGCATTTTTTTTTTCATTTGCACTCCCAGGCATTTGTACTAATGCAAATAAAATAGCATTGCAACCAAACAAAGCGTACATGTTGGTAAATGGGGTCACTATAACTTTGGAGGAGAAGCTCTGAGGCGTGTTTGAAGACACTGTCTTTAGAACGTTATTTTCCCCCACTCGGTTTCACCGAGTTTGCTATTGGGTTACAGGCAAATCCGTTCTCAGGATATAACAGAGCCTTGGGTGAGAATCTGCAACCAGCAAAGTTGAAGAATCTCCTAAGAAACCTTCTGTGAGACTGTAGCAGACCAGATTGAGAAAGAGAGAGAGAAAGTGGATTTCCAAAATGTGTGTTTTTGAAGTCTGATTCATGCTCCTTAAATAGTTTATGAAGAGGTATGAAGAGAAGGTAGGTGCTGGTTTAGAGAAGGCACCTTGAGCAGTCACAATTTCAAACATTGTGACTGTTTAAAAAGTAGTTAACAGTTAATGGATGTTAAATTTGAATTGTGCCTCTTGATCACACCCGATCGAATCGTGGCCGTTGATCATGTCAGCATCGCACCAAAACCAAAGCCGCCATTCGTGAGCCATGCGGGTGCGAGCAAAGTGCACCTCTAAAGCGCCTCATTGCGCCGCACACACGCGCACACACGTGTGGTTGCGCGTTGCGCGGTATCAAACCCCTATACTCTCCTCTACTATTTCTAAGGAGTGTAAATCAGCTCCTATTAAAATACTGAAAACTAAACTTATAATTTTTCATTGTGTGACAAGTTCAAAACTAGGTTTTGTAAGAGGAAATCTAATTTTTCAATCAAGTGTACAAGTTCAATTTCTCATGTAATTGACCAATCAAACCCATTGTATTTTAATCTCCAACACATGTCATAGCTAAAAATAAATTGAAAATAACATATGACCCTTTCATAAACATATATAAGGCATTCAAATTAATTTTATTAATAAACACATAATAGCACTTGAATTTGATCCAATTGTAAATGGATTGTGATGTTGTCCAAGCTAAGGTGGACGAATAGTACATGAATTTGTATGAGTTGAATGATCTGAATTGGATCCAATGACCTATACACATAAAAGGTCAGAGGCCCCAAAGTGGTTCCTCAAGGAAAAGCACTTTAACGCTCAAGTCAGAAAGAGAGCTAGAGAGCTAGGAAGGTCGTTTAGTATTGTGGATGCTTTTGTTGGAAAGGAATACAGCCGCAGACAACAGCAGTAATGGGCGTTAGATTCAGTGTTCCTATCTTATCTTATCTCTTAGCTAGATTCAGTATTCCTATCTTATATCTTATCTAGATTCAGTATTCCTATCTTATCTCTTATCTAGATTCAGTGTTCCTATCTTATCTCTGTTCCTATCTTATCTCTTAGCTAGATTCAGTGTTCCTATCTTATCTCTTATCTAGATTCAGTRTTCCTATCTTATCTCTTAKCTAGATTCAGTGTTCCTATCTTATCTCTTAGCTAAATTCAGTGTTCCTATTAATTAGGCAGTAGCATTATTATTTCCTATGTCTTTTAGAAAGTTTCTTAATGTTTTTTTATAAAGTTTCTTTTTAGAAAGTTTCCTAATGTTTTTTAGAAAGTCTCTTTTTAGAAAGTTTCTTAATGTTTTTTAGAAAGGTCTTTTTTAGAAAGTTTCCTTAAGAAGGACTCTTGTAATTCCTATTTAAAGGAGCAGATGTTATTCAATAAAACTATCGATAGTTTCAGTCAAGAAAGAGCAGAGGAGAGTTGGTGATCTCTTTAACAAATCTCCATAAAGGTGCTAAAGATAGGTTCCTTGAGAAAATGGAGAAACAAGGGAAAACAAGAAGTTTTCCCCATTAATTGACTTGTGACGAGATCCTATTCGCGGGCCTAGGCCCTTAACAATTTGATATCAGAGCAGGGCGTCATGGGTGACTTGGAGCAATTGAAGACTAGGGTTCATGATCTGGAGCACAAACTCATGGAAAACAACAAGGAGGTGCACGAGATCAAGGACGACGTCCGAGAATTGAGGCGCTTGATGGAGTTATATTTTTCCAACAAGGAAAAGAGTTCAGAAGGGGCTGCAACCACAAATGGCCGCCGACCAGACATGGCAGAATCGTCCGACGAGCAGCAGGTTGTTGCCCAAGGAACCGCGATCGTTCCCAAATACAACAAGCTAGAATTTCCTTCCTATAATGGAATTAGAGATCCTTTAGGATGGTTGTACAGATGTGAACAGTTCTTCCGCAACCAACGGACAGAGGACAGGGACAAGGTAGGCTTAGCCGCATTCCACATGACAGAGGAGGCGCAACTCTGGTTTTACAAATTGGAGCAGGAGGAACCTGGGCTTAGTTGGACCCAATTCAAATCCTACTTACCTTATCAGATTTGGGCCCCCATTAACAAGCAATCCATTAGGCGAACTAATCAACCTCAAACAAACTGGAACTGTGGCTGAGTATCAACGTCAATTTCAGACCCTCCTTACAAGAGCATCTTCGGTACGACCAGACCAATAGGTTAACATGTTCACCGCGGGGTTAGCGGAAACTTTGAGGGTGGATGTGGAGATGCAAAATCCCCTCAATCTGGTTATTGTTATGAATTTGGTTCGTACTTTTGAACGCAAATTGCAACTCAACCGCGGAAGTATCAGTATAGGGTGGCCTCAAACAACATGGGCAGCCCCAAAACCACTCAGAATGGCTCCATCTTCAGTAGCCAGCTAAGAATAGAAACCACAGACGAGCAACAATTCCAGATCGACATCCAGTGTGGGAAGCAGTGTTGTTGCACCCCCCTATTAAGCGCTTGTCCAGGGCTAAGATGGCGGAACACAGGGCGAGGGGACAATGTTTTAATTGTGATGAACTTTATTCAGCAGGGCACAAGTGCAAGAGACTTTTCTGCCTCCTAGTGGAACAAGAGGAAGATGAGGATGAACCCTCTTCATTGGAACCTGATCCAGGAGGGCAAAATCATTCCCCAACCTCAGCCTATTATTCGTTCCAAAATTAATCAAGGTGGTGTTGAGGTTCTGGTGGAATGGGCCAGCTTACCATTGGTTGAAGCTACCCGGATTCCTTTGACTGTGTTTCAAGACACCTATCCTGAATTCGAGCTTGAGGACAAGCTCTTAGTCCAAGAGGGGAGTAATATTGTGGATGCTTTTGTTGGAAAGGAATACAACCGCAGTAAGCAGCAGTAATGGGCGTTAGATTTAGTGTTCCTTTCTTATCTTATCTCTTAGCTAGATTCAGTGTTCCTATCTTATCTCTTAGCTAAATTCAGTGTTCCTATTAATTAGGCAGTAGCATTATTATTTCMTATGTMTTTTAGAAAGTTTCTTAATGTTCTTTTAGAAAGTCTCTTTTTATAAAGTTTCTTAATGTTTTTTAGAAAGTTTCCTTAAGAAGGACTCTTGTAATTCCAATTTAAAGGAGCAGATGTTATTCAATAAAACAATCGATAATTTCAATCAAGAAAAAACAAAGGAGAGTTGGTGATCTCTTTAACAAATCACCATAAAGGCGCTAAAGATAGGTTCCTCGAGAAAAGGGAGAAACAAGGGAAAACAATAAGTTTTCCCTGTTAACTGACCTATGACGAGATCCTATTCGTGGGCCCTTAACAATTAGGTTGAGCTAGTTGAGATTATTTACTACTTTACTATTAGTTGTTCATCCTAAGACTGGATCCAATAGGCATAGCTTTGTGAGCACACTCAATAAATATTCTAACAACCAAGTTTTTAAAAACCGACCCAAAATTGGAATCATTATGGCCACTGGTTTTTGGGTTGATGGTTCAATCGTCCAGTTCAAATGGATAACATGTTCCAATGAAAAAATTAGAAACAAAAATGGTCAAAAACCATTGATCAAGTTAAAAAGGTTGACGGTTCAACTGCCTAGATCAATGGGTCGGTGATCAATACAATGGTTTTTTGCTAGGGACTATGTTTGGGGTAAAACAGAACCGGTTGCTTGGATGGTTCCCATGCCGAATGGTCCGACCATTTGGGTCAGCGGTGGTTTGAAAACATTACTAACAACTGTTCTAAAAATTTGGTTCAAATATTTGGGTAAAAGGCTTAGGCTGTGTTTGTTTGGAGTGTAAAATCCCATCGATTTAAAACTCCATTGATGGAGTTCAACACCAATGACTTAAAATCTCTGAACCATTGTGCTTTGAAAAATGTGATTATTGATGTAAAACTTTATTGTAAGTGGAGTTTTACATTGATTTATGATGTAAAACTCCACTCCATCCAAATGTCAACAAATCTGAACCGGAAGTGGAATTTTACAACGATGTTGATTTACACTGCAAATAAGCACTGAGAAAAAGGAACCGGTGGTGGACTTTTACATCGATACCAATTTACACAGCAAACAAACACAGCCTTAGGGTCCGTTTGGTTCACAGTCAGAATTGGAATCAAAAGCCTTCCAAACCAGAATCAGAATGGTCTATTCCCATAGTCTATTTGGTTCAGACATGAATTAAAATGGAAATTGGGATCAGGTGGAATCAGATTTTATTACCAGAGGAGGGGGAGGGAATGGGCATCCCATTTCAATTCCGCTCAACTAAACATTTAGAATTAGAATGGCCCATTCCGATTCAGATTCTAAACCTCTATTCCTGTAAATCAAAAGGGACCTCAAACATATACTGGATTTTCATAAATTGATTTAAACAACTCTTTTATCATTTATTTTCTTTCAAATTTCGAAAAAAAAAACAAATGCAAGACACTATCTTGACTGCCCCGTCTCTCTCTCCGGCTAAGGCGTCTTCCTTTCGGTATCTAAAGTCTAAACTCATTGCCATTCTTGGTTTTTGTGGCTGTCGGAAAAACCCAGCTAACCAATTCTATCCCATTTGGATAGAAAGTCATCGGTGGTGTAGGATGGTATGATTGAGCACGGTGGGGGCCTATCTGAAGAACGGGAGGATGACTATCTTATTAACCAGAGAGAGAGAATAGACAGAAGAGGATGGGGGTATGTTTAAACAGTTAGATTTAAGGTTTTTAAAGGGTGAAGTGATATTTATCGGTCCCCACAATCATATATTAAAAATATCTTTTCATAATAAATTACCATGACGATGTCATCATCGGAAGATGTTTCAAATACATAGTGGTATGTGCTGCTTGGAACGTTGTGGAGGCTGATTCGGTCTCGTCTCGTGTATTTATTTATTATACACAACTTCGCATGGAGATCTCCCAACCTCGGAAGGTTTCCCTTTCGGTATCATTTTAGATAATAATTCCTAAGAGTTCACGATTATCTTAATTTACTTATTGCCATGTAGGTTGGTCAGCATGTGGCAACATGTTTTCTTAGGACTTCGGTACTTGGGTATCCCTTTTCCCAACACATGTCCCCGAGGACGATCGCTATTTATGGCGAGTGAATACACCGATGTTCAGTGCGGATGGAGTCCATGGTGGGTACTGACCATGATAGGTAATCCGGTCTGGTGTGTACAATTTTGTCGTTCAGCTCATTCGAATTCATCTAGTGAGGCGTTCTGGTCTGGTTAGTGGTTGAACAGAGTGTTATCACCTTACCCATTGCAAATCAAGATCTCTAGAGCCACCACTTAGTGTTTGCTCCCATCTCCCATCCTATAATATGCCAAAAAGAAATCACATCAGTGCCCCATGAGCATATATACATGCACATCTCAGTATGCATTAGGACATGTTTTTTAAAACCAAATCAGATGGGACAGTTGCATCAGAAAAACTGGGAACCGGTCAGGTAATTAGTTTTGGATTTCTTCAAAATTGGAATTTTTTCAAAAACTATTGATTTTGGTCAGTAAACTGTTGATTCGGGCAGTTAACCATTCAAACGGTTTTGACAGTTTTTAATTTTTTTTTACTTTTTTGTCGGAACAAACCAATCATTCGATTCAAACGATTAGACCGTTCGACCCGCTAACCGGATCCCTGACCGGTTTAGTCTCCAGATTGATTTTAAAAATCATGCATTAGGAATATCTACCATATTTGTCATTGGAAGATGTTCCCAATACAAGGTTTGGATGTGCTATGGGGGATCATAGGGCACATGCTCTACATGGTATTTTTCAGTAAAAAGCCAAAGAATAGTTCATTCTGTAATTACCGTGCGGCCGTGTAGGACTTATGAAGTTATATATTAGAAGAATTGAAGAAATAAAGTTCAAGCACACATTCTTGGATTTTGCAAGTGCTCGATTTCAAAAGATTTCATCTTATTATTAGGAGTGACAAACTCCCCTGAAGTTTAGTAGTTGCAATCATCTCCCTTGAACTTTATAATACAGTTGCAAGTAGACCCCCTTTGATAGAATCTTCTGAAAAAGGACATAAAAATGCCTAAAATACCTATAGTTATTAATAAGACTAGTTTCTACCAAAAAAAAAAAAAACATTACAAACAATAAAAACGTAAAGAATTTAAAGTTGCAGCCTTTTAGTGATTGATTTTATGGCAAATTTGAAAAATAAATCAATTGCACAAAAGTGATTAGAAGGGTTTGGGGTAGTGATTCATACATGAGAAAATTTTGGAAGATAAACATTTTAGACATTCTATGCCTCTTTTTTGAAGATTCTACCAAAGGGGGTCTACTTGCAACTATGTCAGAAAGTTCAGAGAAGTGATTGCAATTATCAAACTTCAGGGAAGGTTTTAACAACAAGCAAAAACTTTAGGGGCGGTTTCAACAATTTACCCTTTTTTAGTAAAGAAAATTGGTCGTTGCAGAGATTATTCTTTATTTTTTCTAAGAAAGAAAGAACATTTCCAATCAGTATTACTTGACAAACAAGTGAAGCACAATATCAAAACAAACATGGCTACTAGGAAAATGCTTCCCCCCTTTGGTTTTAAGCTAATAATATTGTTAGTACGAATTGGGATCTGCTCTTTACAGAGTACACCTTACAGTGATCACATAGCTACATCCCGCCATATATTGAAAACATCTTCTATGAATAATAACATACAAGTACGAAAGATGTTTCGAATGTATAACTAAAACATGCTGTGAAGAACACTTGTGAGAATACCATGATTTGAGAAGGAGACTGATTTCCTTGTGATCAGCAACATAGGATTTTTTTGCATCCACAAAATCCAAAAATGGAGAAAGGCTAAATAAGATTTTTAAAATTTTAAACGAATGTGCATATGATATAGACATGTTTATGTCAATTTATAAAAATTCAGGTATATTGAAGTCATTTACCTTAAGTTAAGGGTATTTATGACACGTGCTAAGAAATTCAGTTGTTAATCCCACTTTGAGAAAGAGAGAGATGTGGACTGGTGTTGACCGGGAAGCCTAGCAAGAGGCAGCACACAGGAAAGTAATAAATTGATGTCATGTTAATTTGGTCCACCTCCTCTTACTCTTTCATTTTATTGTTTATTTATTCGTAATCCCGTATAACCAATAGGCTTGCGCACAAGCTTCCCGTTCAGTCAAATTCACGAAAAGATAAAATGGGGAGAGAACATAGTTCTTTGTTAAAAAGAGAAAAAGAATGTAAATTTACTTTTCTACCCTCACTAATGTTCGCGTAGAATTCTTTGCTTGGCTATGTCAGGTTAGGCGTTGACTGCTCCTCACTCGGAGCGCCTCACAATGACTTCACACATCTCACTTTGTATTAGAAACATCTCACGGAAAATATACCTAATGTATGATGGGATATGTCTGTGAGATCGGTGTGAGGAGTAGATCCGGTGGCATATGGTCGAAAAATGAATTTATTTTAAAGCATAAATTATTTTTTATTTTCTCTTGATTTTCTTAACTATCGATCAGTCAGAAGCAAAGGAACAACAGTACAAAGGGCCCATCTACTCATCTACTGATTGAATGTAAGGTGGAGCGTTTCTGTAGGGCCCAACTCCTAAACGACCCCTCAACATCATACGACATGGGGCGGCTGATGGCCGACCCTGAACCTCATCATTCTGTGGCCACTCATCACGGTCGGCTCTGACCTCTGAGTCGGTTCTTCCACATATAAATAAACAAATAAATAAATATTAATTGAAAAAAGCACAGTTCTTTAATGGGTAACTCAGTACAATGTGCTGGCAGATTTAGGGCCATTCGATTGTAATCCCCTATTTTATTATCAAGATTCTCACTTTTCTTACACCCAACTGTCTACCATTGGTTGATCATCCAATCAAATACTCAAAAACATCCAAATTAGTTTGTTGATCTTTTAATTAGTTGGATATTTTAATAATGAATGGGCCCAAACGGCTAAACCCATTAGAGGCCAGCTTTAATCTAATTGCAAGATTAAGACAGCCGGCCCAGTTGGAAAAGTCCATCACTCGAACCTTCGCTCACTGATGTATTATAGGATTAGTAAATGTGTAATTTCGCAATTTTAGAGGATGATGATGATAGTAATAATAAGTATGTAAAAATTTTTATAATTTTTTTATATGTATGAAGATAATTTGTGTTTATTATACGTATTTTTGTTTAGTATGATAAATACATAATGTTGGAGATAGAGATGTATTCAAATGTTTTATTATACAAAATTTATAAATTTTTTGTATTTTTATTTATTATTATTTAATAATGACATAATGGATTTACCCATTTGATCCAAATATTTGAATTTTTTACTTGCCATTTAGATAAAAAAAAGATTTTGCTTTTGGGTCAATTTAAAAAAAAGGGGGTTTATATTGTTAAAACTATTCAATATAGACTTAATTAATATAATTTAATATTTAAGAAAATACCATAAGTATAGGATAGGGGGGCCAAAACCTAGAAAACATGGATAGGGGGGCCAAAAGTTAGGAAACATGAGTAAAGGGACTAAAATACAAGTGAAACTTAAATAAATTTAAAGGGAATTTTGAAGGCATAAGGGGGGCCATGGCTCCCGTCCCCCACCCCCTAGCTCCACCCTTGATATAATGAGGAAGAATAGGAGTTAATATCTTAAATATAAGAGAACTACAATATATTTATGAATATTTATTGCACATTAAATCAGGATTTCAATGGTCACATTAAAGATGTTACATGGTCTACTTAGATCAAGATCATTTGGCAAGTCTTAAAGATGCATTGAGCTTCTGGGGTCTTGTCTTCAAAGATCAAGATCATTTGGTAAGTGGCTCGGTCTATTGGGCTTTTAAAAATGCATTTAAAAGCTATTTATTGTAGAGAAAGACACAAAAGCTTTGTTTGAACCTTTCCAGAATTCATTGATTTTGGTCTTAATTTAGGGCTTTTTGGGCATGTGTTTTTTTTTTTTTTGGTTTTCCTAGCTTTTTGTTACTAAACGGAAAAATGCCAATTTTTTATCTTCTAATTTGGGGTGTCGATTGGACTGGATTTGATCCAACCCGATCCAGTCCAATGTGAGTCCATTACAAATGGACCAGGTCCAATCCAATCCAATGAATAATTTGGACCATTTTGGACTGGTCCAATTCAATGTTCGGACCATTAAATTTATTCAAATTCATTTTAAGTTAGATTGGTTTCAACACAAACCCAGTCCATTGACACCTATATTCTTATCTTATATCAATGGACCGGATATTGGCTTAATCCAATATAAATTTATTACAGAAGGACTAGGTCCAGTCCAATCTAATAAATATTTTGGACCGAATTGGTCCAATCCACCATGTCTTTTTGATCCGTCTAAATTGATTTTGGACTGGATAGGGTCCAGTCCAAAACCGGTCCATTGACACTCTTACTTCTAAGCATGCTGAAGCCCAAAAGCTACATGGAAAGACTTACCAAGCATTGCCGTACTTGGCTTTAACAATGTTAAAAATGTAAGATGTGATGTATCATTATTGTATCATTGGTGTAGTTCATGCATCATAGAGTTTATCTATATAAAGGTAAGGAGAGAAAATTTAATGACTTGAAAAGTAATAGTTCACATTAATCTTTTTCATTACCAATCAAATCAAAAAAATGATATTTTAGTGAAAGAAAATTTCACACCATCGTTCCTAACTATAATTCTAGTATAGATATCGATCTCTGACTGGAGGATGAGATGTCTACTTGAAAACATTTTTAAACTGGACATGACTGAATTGCTGGTTCATCCGGAAAGCAACTGCTTGCCCTTATACTTAAGTTTACCAAAATGACAAAAACTCGCTTGTAGATTAATTCTCAAGAAAAAACAAAAAATAATAAATATATCCATTGAATTTAGGTTAGTTTGAAATTGGATTTTTATATTAAATACTATTATTACCAATATAATGGGAAAAATGATAAAAGAATTTCAAATATTGTAACTAAAATTGATCTTGATATTATATATCATAATAAAATGACTTGAAATAATTCTTATGACCCTTCAAATTGATAAAAGTACAACTTCAGATTAATTTTATAATAACACTTGAATATTATGTGGGATCACCTGAATATCATTGGACAAGATCGGATCCTGTGGGATCCTGCTGTGATTGATCCATATTTGCTCCAATTATAAATGGATTGGATTCATATCGCCTTAGTTGAATGCATGGTTTTCAAAACTGGATCAGATCGGAAAAACCGAGAACTGATCAGTTTTATTTTTTCTCAAAATCAGATTTTTGTCAAAATTCATTGATTTTGGTTAACAAATTGTTGATTTAGGCAAATTAATCGTTCGAATGATTTTGATCGTTTTTTTATTTATTTTTTATTTTTTATCAAAAGGAGCTAACCGTTCAACCTAGGAACCGGACCCTGATCAGTTCGTTCTCCAGGTCGGTTTTAAAAATGTTGGTTGAATGGATTCAAATTCGAATTCAGACAAATGGATATCTTCTTAGCCCCATGATTTGAAATATTGATATGACTATTAAAATAATGCATATTTTAAGAGTTATCAAATTTCAATACTCCCTTTCTTTTTATTTTTTCTTTCAGTTTAAAGTTTCACAGTAGATATACTAGGATAGGTTCTATTATTTTACTCTACAACACGAGATTAATCATTTTTTTTTAAATTTTTACTTTTTAGTACTTAATTAATAAGCCTTTGTATTTTTATAGTTATTGATGTATAATATTGCATCTGAGGCAACAAATTGAAGCTGGTTTGAACCACAAATTCTAACTTTATGTCATCCTCTCTCTCTCTCTCCTCGTGCTGCACACAAAATATGATGGAGACCCAACAACAAATTTTCTAAGAGACTACATACTGTATGTCATGGCCTTGTCCTTCGAGAGGATGGAAATTTCAACTTCTCGTGTATGGAATGGAGACGTGCATTTGGAAAGCATTGGAAAAGCTATTCCATATATGAAGTTTGGTCAAAATTGAGTTCAAAGAAACAAGAAGAAAAATTATCCATAAGTTTCATATTTCTTGTTTGCCAAAATTAAGCTGCTTTTCCAGGGTTTGGGGGGCCATTGCTTGGTACCAAAGCAATATCTTAAGACTGACAATTGTGAGAACTCAGGTTTGAGTATGAGAGCGGCCACTTCAAGTTAAAATTGCTGAAGATTAGGTCCGTATTCTGCACCCCTTTCCAAAATGAAGGATTGCTTGGATCAGAATTTGATAATGTCTTTTTTTTTTTTTGTTTTTTTTTTCTTGAGCTTGATGAAAACCTCATCCCCTTGTGGATTATAAAATTTAAGATTTTCATAAAATAATGAAGAAGAAAAATGGGGTGGTTTTACTTGTTTGACCGAAATCAAACTGAGCTGATTATATTGGTTTTGGTTCTATGATTTTATCTTTATTAGTAGGGAAATTGTCTAAAACTCACCATGAGTTTTCAACATTGTTCTTAAACTCACAACAACTTTTCAAAATGTCTAAAACTCACCATGTCACTAACTTGATGTTAAACAGACTTACATGTATTAATATATTACTATTTTAATGTTTAGACATGCAAAAAGGAAAAAGTTCAAAAAAAATATTTTCAAATATAAAATACATAAAAACATAGAAATTAAAAAATATATATATAAAAAATTATAGAAATTGCAAAAAACTAAAAAAAATATTTTCAAATTATATAAACTATAGAAATTGAAAAACAAAATCAGAAAATAAAAATTGTAGAAAAAACAAACAGAAATTATAAAAAAACGTTGAAAATCATAACACAACACTAAAAATGAAAAAAAAAAAGAACAAGAAAATTGAAAACTGAAAAAGACCATTTTCCCTCTAACTAATCATTCAAGGGTAATTTGGACATGAAAATTGTTATTTATGCTGACATGGACACCTCTGTTAAAAAGCATTAATGGTGCACTAACGGAAGGAGAGTTTTGGAGGATAAAAACTTACTAATATGGTGAGTTTTAGACATTTTGAAAAGTTGTGGTGAGTTTAATAGAAATGTTGAAAACTCATGGTGAGTTTTAGACAATTTCCTTTATTAATAAATGGGTCCATTCTGGTTCTTGATTCAGACCCAAAACCAATTAGTATTATATAAAGGTTTTCTATTTTTTCTTGTAATTTTTATTATCTTTTATGTCTAAAATGATAGATTTGATAGAGAACATATAAGATAATTTTAGTTAAAAATACTTTATTTATTAATATATAAATAATTTATTATTTTACTATTATTTTTATCAAAGCTATGCCATCAAAAATCAAAATTTAAGTTATTATTTATATATTTATCAAAAAATATTATTTACATAAATAGTTATATTTGCATCGATAATTGGGACTGCAACACTGTCCCAACTAGGAATGGCAACGGGGCAGGATGAGGATGGGGACGTCCCTGCGAAAATCCCCATCCCTGTCCCCGTCCCCACTAACGGGGACAAGGTTATCCCCATCTCCATCCCCACGGGAATCCCTATCCCCGTGGGGATCCCCATTCCTCATGATTCTTTATAATACCAACCATTTTGTTTTTATTTTTATTTTATTTAAAAAAATAAAAATAAAATAATTAACATTTACAATCGTATTAGAAAATATTCAAACATAGTCAACCATATTTCTAAAAATATTAATATATAGATGTATGTTTACATGTTTACATATATAACATATGCATACATATATACATATATTAGTGGGGATCCCACAAAGCGGGCATTGGGGTCTTTGTGAGGCGGGAAGTGCTTTCCCGTCCCCGCCCTGTTCTCGCTAACAGGGATGAAAATTTTTTCATCTCTGTCCCTGCAGAGAAAAATCATAATCATCCTTACCTCATTCGGGGCGAATCCCCATAAAAATCGAAAAAATGAAAAAAATTGCCATCTCTAATCCCAATTAACACCCAAAACAACTGTAGTACTTTAAATAGTTGGGAATGTCAAATTTTCAACGGGAGCAAATACTGATCCGAATCTTGCTATCAATGGATCTCTTGAAGTCGGATAACCTGACATGCAGCCCTACCTTGAAGGTTTGAAGGGCCTGTAATTAAGCCTAGGCCAATAAATTGCTTTAATATTTTGCTTTTACATAAAAAGTACTTTTATATTTTACAGAAATGAGACAGAATTAGAAATATGAAAAGATATTAGACCGGTAGTTGGTGGTTTGGATTACTTTTAGCTAATATTCCCTTCATCAACCGAGCCACCGCCAAGCTAAAAAGTAAAACAGACAAGTAGCGAGCGAGCGAGGGGATCGAATCAGATGGAAGCAAATAAGACAGTGGAGACCAGTATGGAGCTCTCACCACCTTCATTAATAATGGTGGATGGTGGAACCCACCCCGTACGAGATGGCGTTGGCACTTGGCTGTGGCATCTCAACCAGAGAAAAAGTGGATGTGGGATGAAGTTTGGTCTTTCTGTACGTCAAATAGATAAGATTGAGGGCTGGATTTTGTTTTATTTTGTCTTCCTCTTTTGTTATTCAATATTTATTTATTTATTTATTTATTTTGATAATCATTTTATGATGTGGTTGTTAAGGAAAGATCGATCGTTATGTTCATGTAAGCCTATTTTTCTTGATGGAGATAGGTCATATGGTTTAAAAATTTGGAATAGTTTGAATATTCGTTTTACTTAATTTATATTTCACATATTTATTAAATTCTAAGGACCCGTTTGGCTGAAAAGAATTAGAGCACTATTCTCATTCCTGATGAAATGACATTTTTCCGTTGAGTGAATGTCCATTCCTGTCCCTTCTTTGGGAATGAATTATCATTTTAGATGATTCCAATTCTAATTCCGATTCCTTTCTAAACCAAATAAACTATAAGAATAGACTATTCTAATTCCGATTTAAAAAAAAAAGTTTGATTCTAATTATGATTGTGAATCAAATGAACTCTAGTATATAATTAAAATACCCTTTATAATTTACAATTATTTTACTTAATTGACTCTTCCATGCATCGAGAATGGTCAAATGACCTCTTAAACGATTAAGAGGGATTAACCCCAATTATGTAGCTCAATGAAGAAAAAAAAAAGTAAAAAGGCATGAATTCGTGGTTTTCAATTCCAAAATTACCCTTGTCAGTTCTTATATCAATCTTTTTAAAAACATGACGCAGGGTAAATTGAAGGCTTTGTTTTTTAATACCAAAAACATCATTTCCTAATCCCATCCAAGAAAAACAGTGAGAAATAAAGGGGTTGCAAACTATGAAGGGGTGTTTTAATAATATTAATAGGAGGTTTTAGTCATGGTTTTCAAAGCTATACCGGACTGGATGGTCGGACCAGAACAACTAAAAACCGGTCAGGTGATCGGTCTATTTTACCCATGAACTGTTATTTCCTCTAAAACCATTGATTTAGTTGGCAAATCATTGACCTGAGTGATCGAATCATTCAACGATTTGACTGATTTTATTTTTTTAATTTTTATTAGAACGGACTATCCATTTAATTCGAACAATCAAATCGTTCGACCTAAGAACTAAACCTCTGACCGATTCATTGTCTGATTCGATTTTAATAATACATGAAACTATAAGGGCCGGTGTGGGTTTGCTTTATCCACACAAGATTTCATACAGATTATTGTAGCAAGAAATTGAAGGTTGAGCACGGCACACAACATTCATTAGTCCTAAAAAATAATTTTAAAAACCAATAAGAACAAAGGAATTGACAACCAATGGATGACCAAAAACCATATGACGTGTGGCTATAAACTGTGGACTTAAATAATAATTATTTATGCATTTATTTGTTCATTCAATACAATCCTTCTTGGTAGGGTAGCCAAAAATTAAGTGTTTTGTGAATATTTCTACTCTTATTTAAATGGGTTTCTTGAGTTTGACACATCACCCTTTCCAAATGGTGCCAAAAATGTATGACTGGCATTATAGTGATGGCATGGAAAAACCCTAGATTCCTAGGATGATGACTTGGTTTAAACCTGATGGAGCCATCACAATTGGCAATTCTTTTGTACTCATGCATTGAGTTGAATCAATCCCAAATCCTCCCCCCTCCTTTTAGGGTTTCTTGGGTCCTCTAAGATAGGGCACCCTGCCCTAATTTGTGATGATACAAGGATTTTTCTTATTCCCCTTTTGGCAAATCTTCTTCTCAGAAAATGCCAAAATGTTTTCAGTGAATCATCAACATTTTCAAGTAACAGCTTTCTATTTGTTTCTTTCAATTTGTAGAAGTATATGAGTTTACTGGCTTTACTTCACTGTTTTTTTATTATTGGTGGACAGGAAGTCGGTCTAGCCAGCAGGGAGCCACCAGATATTATATTATCTGATAGCCTTTTTTTCACGCCCACAAAAAAATGATAAATGGGTTTTGGAAATTTACAATGTGGATATGGGATTTAAAAAATTCCATAAATATAAAAAATAATAAAAATAAATATTAGACAAAATAGTATAAAAATAGACAGATTTAGACATTTGCTTTTCAATTAAATTTCCAAGGTACAAAACTGATTAAGATAATAATAATTAATAACACTAATTCTAAAAATAATATTAACACTCAAATTGACCTATTTATTTACTTATTTATTCACTATTAGTATCATGTGCCTTGCCTTTGGGTTCATTTATTTTCCTCTCATTTACACTATTCTCTACCATTCTCTTCCGTTTTCCATGTGTTAGCCAGTAATAATAATGTGAACTTAAATAAGAATGAATACCAATCTCTCTCTCTCTCTCTTCATTTATACACAAACTCACAGACAGAATTTCCATATACCTCGTGATAATGTTAAGGTTCCTGATTATGAGAGTTTCGCAAAAGTTTTATTGCTGCCTGTCAATCTAACACAAGTCTAGACTTGGGATTGGCTGTACAATGTACACCGACAATGGATATGACACTAAACAGAATGAAATGGCGAAATAAGATTCATGTGGCCGATCTCATATCGTTGAGACAAGATTTAGATGATGATAACGACGACCATGTGGTAATGCTAGATCAATAATATATGTTGATGTAAGATGTAACCATTGCACAGCACTTGTGCCCCATTGCATTGTACCTGTACTATAATATGTTCATTAAATTCATCAACATAATTAAGTTATATTTAACATTATTTTCGTATTTTTTTCATCATATATAGCCCCTTTGAGGAAAAGAATGTAATCCCCCTATTTTAATCCAACTTGAAGCAAATTGAAATTAGTGATTGCAAATTAAAGCTTAGTTTGTAAGTAAAAGGATAAAGAAGGGAAAGGTGTTGTCATATGTAGAGACTTCTCTTTCACACATACATCCAAAAACAAATAATGCATTACTGATTTGGTGGTGGTGGGTATATGTACCTTCCAAGGCCATGAAGCATTGTTGAGTGGCATCTTCACCTTCATATGTCAGATAGAGAATCTTACATGTAATGAAAAAAAATGATTTTGTAATATTAAATTACAAAGTTAAGTTCAGTACACCACCACACACACCCTATGATCAGTATCAAATCCGAGGTGTATCTAAATTCCTTGATCCTAGGGCTGTATTCACTAGTGCAGTGTATTTCTAAGAATGTAAATTCTAGTTTACTTTTATTTTTATTGGTTTTATTATATTTTTCTTTATATTTTATATAGTTTCACCTATGCTGCAAATAAATAGAATAAAGTAAAATTTGAAACAAAATAAATCAGAATTTACATTCAATTCATTTGCTCTCTCATACTTTTGCACCATTTGCAATGAAATTGCATTGCAAACAAATGTTAGGTAATTTTTTTCTTCCTAGTATTTATATTTTTTATATAATTATATATCTTCCTAGTATTTATATTTTTTAATTTGTATTCTGACTTTTGTTAATTTTTTCTTCAGAATGATATGTAACAGTAGAGAAATATGAGGATAGATGAAATAATTAAAGCTGTTTTGTATGTGTTTCTGTTTGACTTTGCTTTCTTTGTTTTGTTTTATATTAGTGAAGGCACTAATTACTTATACAACAAACACAACTAAAACCACATATGGCCCATGCAATAACCAAACCACCGACAATGTGTGACCTTGTCAAGGCAGAATCTAACTACTCATTATCAAATGTTTGGCTATTTTTTTGGGTGAGGCAATCCCCACAAAAACCTAATTTGATAATATGAGCTTAACCATCTGATAAAGAGCTGAAAAGTATGGCTCAAGGGAGAAAACCAGCTAATCTCAGCTTGAAAAGTATAAGGGCTGATGAAATTGCTGAACTGAAAGGCTAATTGTTTTGTTTTTAGTTGTTAAAAATAATTAAATTAATGATAAAATATAATGATATACCTAAGTTCAGTTTCAGTTATTAAAGAGCTCATGACTTCTTTAAAAACTCGGATAATTGGACCGTTTGGCTCAAGAACTGTTCAGGCAATTAGTTCTATTTTACTTTAAATTTGGTATTGACCAAAAATCATTGAATCGGTTAATGATTCATTAATCTAGGCGATCGAACCGTTGACTCATTCAATGGTTTTTGGCCATTTTTTATTTTTATTGTCAGAACAAACCATCTGTTTGAACCAGACAATCGAATCATCAACCAAAAAACTGATGGTCAGAACGGCTTGTCATTTTTTAAAACCATGCTAAAAATGAAACAATAAGCTTTGATTTGATTGATTCAAATCTGAGAAGGGCCACTTTATGCGAAAAATTATATCCAGTTCACCTCTCCCAACACCTCAGATAATTGAGACCACATTGGGTGATGTCTTTATTCATGAAGATATAAAGGCTAGAACAGACAAAAACAAAATCAAATTAGTTCGATCTTCGATGATTCCAACCATTCCATCTGCAACCCATCATTTTAGCCCTTTCTCTAAAGCAGTGAGTACTACTGAAATTTGTGTCTTAATTCCTAATTTTTCATGACCCATTGTCCCGCTAACCTCAAATATTATAATAAATTAATGATAATATTTCTTTCTAACATTTCATGCACGGCCAAACAGGTCATCATATTGGTCAAGAGAGAGAGAGACTGGTCTTTCACACTTCACAGTCCACACTCAACAGCATATGTGAGTATATGCCAGGAATATTATATATTTCATGGTGTATCATTTATTTATTTGTCCAGTTGTCCTTTAAGGGCATTTGATAAGCTCAAGTGCGTGCTGCATTGAAATTCTCTATTTATTCTTCATTTACTTTGCCAAATATAAATATATGTAGGCCAGTTAATTATGTGATTCGTGAAATGGCAGAGTCAGAAACTTTCCCACGAGGTGGTCTGGTGGAATTGTCCATCCTCGAAACGAGATTTTTCTCTCACTTTTCCTATTCATTTTCTATCCGTCGTGAATTGCAGTTACACATTTCTATTATGAATTGAAAGATGTATGGCTGTAATATATGGTCAATTAAGGGTGTTTATAAGAAATCGAAAAATCGGTTCAAATCAAAGAAATCGATTTGAAAAATTCGATCGAATCGGTCAATTCAGTTTCGGTTTGATTTTTTAAAAAACTGAAGGATCGGTTCGATTTTCAATTAACCTATCAAAAACAGTCCAGCACCTAGTGCCCCTCTAACCCTCTCTCTCGGCCCAAGCCCAAAAAAATGAATGTTTTTCATTCATTTGAACCCCAAAACAAAACCCCTCTTATTCTTTCTTCTTGTTTGAACAATAGAAGCTGGAGGCCACTCGCCAGAAACCCTAGCAAGTAAGCCGCCACTCCTCTCCCATCGCCGTCGTCGTTGCCTCTTCTTTCTTCTCCTCTGTCGCCGTTGTCGTCGTCCGGTGTGCCGGTTTTCTATTTCTCCCCCGTCCCTGTCGCCTCTAGTCTCTTCTACTCTTCTTTCTTCTCCTCAGAAAGAATCACAGAACCAAACCATTTCTCCTCTCCAATTGTCGTCACTGTCACCCGTCGCCGGTTCTACTTCAATAGTGGTAGACTTACAAGTAAATGATTTTTTTTGGATATCATGTTGTGTAGATTTTTAGGCAAACTTGGTTTGAATCAGGTTTTTTTCTTTATTGAAACATTTTTTTTAATAAAAATGAAAAAAATAAAAAAAAAACAAAAACTGAAGACCAATTAACCGGTGAACCACTTGTTTCGATTCAATTTCGGTTCGGACTGATGCAAAAACTAGTGGTACCGATTCGATTTGCAAAATATGCCCATGACCGAACCAGGACACCCCTACGGGCGATAAAGAGTGGGTAGAAAAAGTGAGTAGGAAATCTGGGTTAGAACTGATTGTATCTTCTGATTTTACATAATGGGTTTTGTTGTTTGAATTACCAAGAAGAAATTATTAAAGTTCTTATCGATAAAGGTTTTCACAAAAAGAAAGAAAAATCCTATTTGTTATTCCTCTGCGAGTGAGTGATGAGTCAGTTGGTAATGACAAAAGCTAAAATATGAAGGGTGTTTTTGTCTCTTGACATATCCATATTCTCCAAGTGCCCCGATGTGTCCAAATTTATTTCTTTCATTTTTATGTATTTATATTATTAAATAAATTATAATTTATCTTTCCTAACTTGTTTGATTGAAGATTTTTTCAAGGTCCATTTGATTTATAGTTGCAATCGAAATTGAAATCCTTTAGAATTGAAGTCAGAATGGTATATTCCCCCATATATTTGGTTCAGGCGGGAATTGGGATTAACTGGGATAGGATTTTCATTCTTTAAGGAGAAGAACTGGAATTGGAATCCTTTGGAATTGAAATTAGAATGCTATATTCCCCCACATGATTGGTTCAGGTGGGAATTAAAATTATCTGGAATGTGATTTTCATTCCTAAGGGAGGGGGAGAAAATGTCCAACTGAATTTCCACAAGGAATGAATTGGATTTTGATTTCCCTCTAACTAAATGATTGGAATAGAAATGGGCCATGCCAATTCTAATTTCAGACCCCTATTCCTGCAAACCAAATGAATCCTTAGTTAAGAGGGGACAATATATATTATTTCTAAAATGACTAATGTACCCTTAGAAATATAACTATTTTTTTAGGTGTGTTTGGATAAGTAAGCAAAAGTAGAACAAAAAAAATTCTATTTATTGATTCTGAAAGTTGAAATCACGACTCCCTTCTGTTAGCTGTGTTTGGTTTGATATAAAGTAAGATAGAATCAAAATGTTGAAGGAAAATTCTTGTGGAGTTTTTACCAAAATTTTAAAAACTTTCCCTAAATGCTCCATTGATACGACAATGGAATTGGTATCCGCATCAGAAAAATTGCAGATCGAACTGAGGAATTATATTTAATTTCCAATCTTAAATTCCATCAATCCAAACACAGCCGATCTGACAAACGAGTTTTGGAACTTATTCCCATGCGCTACTATAGGTTGTGTTTGGAAACGATGCAAATAAGCATGAATGCAAATATGCAAAGTGTAAAACGGCCCATATAAATTACAAAGTTTGCACTTATAAATTTACCTTCTTGCCAAACAGATTTTTAGCTGTAATGGATGCAAATACCAATTCCAATAAAACATGTCTTTTCTTATCAAAAGTGGACTTGAATGCAAATTTACTTATTTTTTATTGATGTACTTTTACATCTTATTATCAATGTAAATATGCATCTGAAAATGTATTTTTTGTCAAACAAAGGCAAAAGTGAACCAGAGTACAAATTTACCCTGAACCGAAAAGAAAATCTTTCTACACTTGCATCTATAGCATATAAAATTGTCAATTAAGCAATCTCCACTTAGTTACTACACTTATTTTTAGCACTTTTTACACAAACCAACCACTTTGTAACAGGTGAGTCTTGATTAATTTGCTGCATTTTTTCCTGCATCAATAGATTGTGACAGTCAAACTGAAGGACTTTCTGATAACATCTTAGAGCTGCTGAACTAAATGATTTATTATTATTGTTTTATCTTTGATAGGATAAACAATTAAATAATATACAGTAAAGTGCAAAACTTTGTATTTTATACATAAATTCACAACCTCTTTAAATTCTTATTCATTAAAAGACATAATAATGAATTTTTCAATCAAGGGGCAATTTAGGGGTTCGATTATTATGCCAGAAAAACATGATAATGGGAAAACTCACAACCAATCAACCAGCTTTTTTTTCTTTTCAATTGAAGAAACGGATCAGTTGGTGATTAGGATTGTATTCATTTTATATTTTTTAATTGAAGAAACGGATCGGTTACCCTATCTTACCCCTCAAGTCAGGTCTATGGATTTTCACTGTATGTAACAAAATAAAAACCTGTCACACGGTGATTAGGATTTGTTCCCACATGCCACCAAAAAGAAGAAAAGGAAGAACTCGAATCTGCTACCCACAAGAGCCTACCTATACCATACACACATGATGCTGCAGTAGTTTGGCTGTTTGGAAAAAAACAGCTTCAACTGTTTGTCCATGATTTAGCTGCTGAGATGGTACTAGGCATCCTTTCATATATAAGAGACTGAATTCAGTCCTCACACCCTGTTCACAATACTTACAGCCATGAATTTAGAACATCTCCATGTTTATATAATTTTTTCATACAAAGGGAGATGTTCCCAATATGGGGCTGCAATTACTGTAAGCACGGTCTGTCTCCACTTTTTTTTTTGTTCTATCTCCGCCCTTGATCGCTTGCCATGTGTGATATGTAATTCCAAAAAGAAAAAATAGTTGTAATTACTCTTTATCCCACATTCATGTTAACATGTCATGCATGCATAACTCCAAAACAGCCCAAACTGTTTTTTTCAAACAGACAAGTCTTTTCTCATTTTTTTAATAATTGAGCCTTTTCTCTATTGAGACAGTCAGACTCAATGAAAGTGCAGGAAACAAGTTCATTCATGGTACTTTGCATAAAACACCTGTCCAGTGATGATTGATTAGCAATAGAAAGTATAGGAAATCTAGTTTTAATACATAAATAGTAGGCAAAATGGACAAGTTGGAATGTATTTGGTATTGTGGCCACAAAAAGCATGGTGTGTTTTTAGTTACTGAAGCTTAAAATAATAAGTTTTAAGTTCTGTTTGGTTTGCAGTTGGAATCAGAATCGGAATCGGAATGGTTTATTCTCATAGTTTGTTTGGTTTAGACAGGAATGGGAATGAGAAATGGAATTAACAAGAGGAGGGGCAGAGAATGGCCATCCCCTCAAATGGGGGAATGCCATTCCAGCAGAAATGGGAATGAGATTCTGATTCCACCCAACCAAACAATTGGACTATTCCGATTCTGATTCTGGGCTCCTATTCCTGCAAACCAAATGGGGTCATTTCAAATCCAACAATTTCGTTAGATGGAATTGGAATCTCATTCTCATTCCTGATGAAACGACATTCTCCCATTGGCTATTCCCTCTCCCTCCTTTGGAAAAGAAATCCCATTTCAATTGATTTTAATTATCATTCCGATTCCTATCTGAGCCAAAACAGATTATGAGAATAAATCATTCTGATTCTAATTCCAAAAGATTTTGATCTCAATTCCAACAATGAACCAAGTGGATCTTTAAAACTTTCAAGGTATTTTGTACTTGGTTATGTGTTGTATTCCAAAGATTGGGAATTGAAACAGAAATGTTTTCGTGAAGATATACCGAATCAATGTTTTATTAATGTTCCAAGGTGTGGTATATTCTAGAACATAAGATAAAATTTGGTACGGCCCGAAAGAACGCGTTTTCCCCTGGCTATGCATAAAGACATTTTTACCACATTAACAAACACTCCCTCCTCCTGACCACTTTGGCCGGTTTGAGAGCCCCCACAATCGACAATCCCCGATCTGATTCAGATTTCAGAGTAAACCAGTAGGCAACTGATGAGTTATGGAAAAGCGACATTTGTACCACTCAAAGTTAAGTTCGGCAACTGTAGGCCACAAAGTATTGGATCATGCCGAAACAAACAAAGTGATTTACTACTTTACTTGAACCAGTTGGCATCGTGGCGTCCATGCATTACACGTGTTCCTCTCACAGTACTAAGCCTTCCTCTTGGATCCCTCAGAATAATTCTGGTTTAATGGTTCACTGAGCGCTTGAAGGTGACGGGTTTCTTGTTTGTTACTCTGGAAAAGGACTCCATCAGTTTGAGTGGATACATGTGAGCATTGTACATATTTCTGGCCTCCTCTGATACATCTCCACTAATTTTTCATCAAAAGAGTTCGACTAAAATATCAGAAAGATATGATATCCAAAAAAAACTTAGTCAATTAGGTGTTATTTATCAAAATTGATTGGTGGGTAGGGGTGAGCATAATTCGGTTAAAACCGAATAATCGAACTGAAAATTTTGATTTTTTTGGTTTGGTTTTTTTGGTTTTTGGTTATTTCAGTTTTCGGTTACGGTTTTTAGAATTAAAATTTTGGTTAACTGAATTAACTGAACTTTTTATTATTATATATAATATATAATATGTAATAGGTAATATATAATATACTGAAATTCGATTTCATAATATATATTTTATAATATATAATATATATTATATATTATATATAATAGTATATATTATTAAAATTCGGTTTTAATCGAAAATCGAACAAAAAATTTTGGTTTCGATTAGTTCGGTTTTTCTAAATTTCACATTTCGGTTTCGGTTTTTATTTTTTTAGTTTGATCTTTAAAATTTCGGTTTATACGGTTCAGTTTTTAACCGAATAAACCAAATGCTCACCCCTATTGGTGGGTTTTAATTGGTTAAAAGTAATTTTATATATTATGTTTTTCATGCATCACAGATTTTCCCTTTCATTAATATCTGGTTTATTCTGGTCAAATTATGCTCCTCTTTGTATAATCAGATCAGTTGTAAGCGTTGAGGGGTGGAGCTAGAATTCTTTGTTAAGGGGGCCAAAACCTAGAAAACATGGATAGGGAGGGCTAAAAGTTAAGAAATATGGATAAGGGGGTCAAAATATAAGTGAAATTTAAATGGGTTTTGGGGGGGGGGAGGGGCATGGCTCCCCTCCACCACCCCTGGCTCCGCCCCTATAAGCGTTTAAAGCAGTATTTTAAAAGCTGATCCCAAGGCTGAATCGTTTTTACATTTAAATTATAATGAAAAAAATAAGTAAATTAAGATGGTCTAGGCTGCATTTGGCGTTCCTTATTTTAATGACTTACTTCCCTTTTGTTGTTAAAAATTCAGTGTTCATATATAAATGCAAAAAGGAAATAAGTCCTTAAAATAAGGAATGCCAAATACAACCTTAATCATATGCATAGATATTATAGGGCAGAAGGCACTAGAAAGGTTTGTAGTAGATTAAAAAGGATATGGGTCTAAATAGTAAGGATCCGTTTGGTTTATAGTTAGAATCAGAATGGAAGTAGTCTATTCCTACAATTTGTTTGGTTCAAATAAGAATTGGAAGAAGAATTGAAATCAACTGGATCCAATTCCGATTCCAATTCTTGACCTCTATTCATGTTAACCAAACAGGTCCTAAAAGATGCTTTAATGGCTCATAATTTAAGAATGGATATAGCATTAAATGGAAGGGGATGACAAAACATGATTCATATCGGGTATATAGTTATGATAAGGTTTAGATGATAGATGATGATAATGATGTTAGTAGTTGACTCAAGCTGGGATTGTGACTAGTTCCAATCCACTAGCCATGTTAATGATGGATTGAACAAAATCTGGGCTTAGGATCATAATTAATAATGATAAATCATAAACGTATTTGGATTTCATACGTTATCATTTAAAAAGTAGTTGTGGATTCCTAAAATACAATGTTTTCGAACCATTGATCATCTAGAAGATCGGATTGTTTGGCCTGAGAATCATTCAAGCAACTGATTTTATTTTACCTCAAACCCGGTTTCTAGCCAAAAAATGGTTGATTTGGTCAATAATTTATTGACTCGAGCGGTTGAACTATTCGACCCACTTAATAATTTTTGGCCAATTTTTATTTTAATTATTTTTTTAATTTTTTTTGTCAAAACGGGCTATCCGTTTGAACCAAACAGTCGAATTGTCAACCTAAAAACTGATGGCCAGAACGGTTCCGATTCTGAGTCGTTTTTTAAAACATTGATATAATATATTAAATACTTTCATATGTAAAATGCCATACATTTTATATATATATATATATATATATATATAATTTAAAGTTCCTAAAAGGGGATTGACAATGACCATGTCATTCATTGCATTTATTTTAAGGGGGTGTTATTTTTTCAGATTTTGAGAGGGGAGAAAGTTGGTCGATGGGATTTTTATTTTCATTGACCAAGAAATCCATGTTATTTTTTCAGATATATGTGGGGATCAAGAAAAATTTAACGGGTAAATAAATTTTCCACCCGGGAGAAAGTTATTAACACTTGAATAGGACAAAAATGCCCCTTTAAATAATGATTTTTATGACTAAAATGGTCATTACTTTTAATAAAAGAACATGGACAAATTCAGTTACCCAGATGCCAAAATAATTGGATTTGATCATCACACTATGCTAACATGCCCTTGTAGCTGTGTATTGAAAATATCCACCCATCAATAAAAAAAAAAATACATGTCTATAACCCCCAACAGGATTTGGTTCAGATGTCTCTGTTATAACGTTTTAGAGATCCTATTAACTAAATCACCTTCAGTTGGTTGTGACTGAACTCCAAAATTAAGTGTGATTACACAATAATAATAGGTGACCGAACCAATTTAATATCCTATTTTGAGCACCTCTATTTTTTTTTATTAAAAATAAAATTCACCATCCACATCTCCCTCTCACAGTAGCTGAGTGACTACTGAACCAATAAATCAATGTAAAATTCACATCTCTCTCTCTCTTTAGGTGGAACACACAGAGAAACAATGGAATCAAGGATCAACACTGAATCGATTTGAGTCACTCAATTAAGGGTCCCCAAATCAAATTATCTTGGTCTTGGCCTTTTCGCCCCTGCTTCAAACTGTAGAACGGTTGGGCTAAATTTTGCTGATAGTCCATGAAAGTGTTCATGATTGGACCATTTACAATCATTCGGTCGGCCTGATTAATAACTTGGGTTGACTATTAAAAGAAATGGATTAATTACTAGGGTTTCCTTTTCTTTGGGACCCCTTATAGGGGTAGCATGGTCATTGAACATAAGGGCAATTTTGTACTTTTAACACCGTGCTGATCAAAACTCAAAAGCAACTGTTCCATGGGAAATATAGACCCAGTAAACTTGACGAATATTCCATCATCTATAGTTCTATACTCTTGAGATTATTTTTTCACGATATTAATTAATTAAATTAATTGGTTATTTATTAAAATATTCTCCCTCTCTCTCTCTCTCATCATTAGCATTAGCAGGATTTGGTCGATGGGTACCGGTAGATAGAAGAAGACGGCCCAACACCAACACCCCCCGTTCTAAGAAATACTCTCTGAAGAAACAAACTTAGTATTTTCTTGAGATTTCTCTCTCTCGAAAAAAAGGAAAAGAAAAGAAAAGTGAGGGAGATAAAAGGGAAATAGAGAATTAGAGATCCGTCGCTGGGACGCAAAGTCTCTGCGTAACTGCGTCTTCCTCCTCCAATTCCGCCAAGTTTTCTTCCCGAATCATTTACGTAACTTAATTACGAACCTGTTTTTGGACCCGAGGAAATTCCTCTGTCCTCTGCGTTTTCTTTTCCTTTCCTCCATGTTTTCTAACTGTGATTTCGCCTTCTTTTCTTCCCCAAATTTCTTACTTAATTTCGATAAATCTCCCCGATTCGGTCCGAATCGTATGTAATCTTTGTTTTCTTTCTTCCACCGAAGAACCCATTTAATGTTTGCTATTTTTCATTTTAATTTCTTGCAAAAGATGTCTACTTTTTGGGTTTAACAGTGGTTTTCCTCGGAAATATTTTCTTTAAATCGGATTTCTTCTTATTCTAGAACTTCGGGCATTTGGGTCTTGAAGGGTTGGCTGGAGAATCATGTCCCCGGCTCCTATTGAAGTGACATTGCCGGAATCGCCATCGGTGTCCTCACCTCTCTGTTCTTCTTCCACTCAGAGATGCGGTGGAGAATCTCGGTTTTCCAATCTCAGAAGCGTTCAGTGGCGAATAAATTTGGGGATTTTGCCATCTTCTTCTTCCATCGAAGAACTCCGGCGGGTCACAGCAGATACTCGAAGAAGGTAATAATTTGATAATTTCTATTTTTTTTTTCTTCAGGCCATTTGATATGGTTGGCCAATTATCACCATGGGTTTCTATAGGAGTATGACTTATTTGATTTGTTTTTTGCTTTTTTCTTCATTTCCAATTTTTGAGTTTCCTCCATCTGGCGGCTTTTGTTTTCGCCAAGTAAGGTTTGGTGGTTGAAATTTAAAGTTCGTTTCTTTATGGAAATTAATAGCTGTTCATAGCCAGCCCTTCAAGCCAAATATCGAGTCTCTGTTGCGATTAGCATGGGCATGGAATTTTGAGCTTAAAATTTTGCCTTAAAAGGGTTGTTCTTTTCAGTTTTCATATGGTTATGTTCAGATGCACACAGAGACTCTACTTTCCTTCTCAGTTTGATAAAGTTTTCCCTAATGCGTTTTTTTTTTCCCTTAGTTTCTGATTTCTTTAGAAATCCCTTCACTCCCTCGTCTCTGATGCAAGTAGTTTTGGTTTTCCTTGTGTCTACTCTTAAAGGGGTGTTTTCAGCTTGGTGAAATTTCTTTCAGATTGTGGTCGTAGTTGTTCTGTTTTCTTCTTGTTTGATTTAATGGGGATCTTAGAGTTATTGGTGTGTTGCTGAGCTATTTGGTTATTCTTGGTTGGTTCTTTTATGGTATCATTTAACTTTCTTTTTGTGCCAGTAAAGATCAAAGTGCTGCCAGTAAAGATCAAAGTGCTGGTCCTAATGTTCTATTAGTTGATTGTATGACTTGCTTGTGGTGTTTAACTGCAATACTTGAATGCTTAGATGTGCTTCATGTAGCTGCCTCTAAAGTACAATATCCTCTTCATTTAACTGTTAAACAATTTATGTATTTTTAGTCAACAAAAAAATGCACAAATTACATATTTTGATGACTCCTAGTAAAAGATACTTTATGAATGTCAGAACAGAAACTTGTATCAGCATCATATCATGAAGACTCTCATGTTAGTTTGAAAGAAGAAAGCTGCTTTGCTTAAAATGTACATTTAAATACATGAATTTGAAAGTAGCATCTTTGCAAACTAAGGGCAATAGATCAACATGAGCATGATAGATTGGTAGTTGTATTTGAATCTGTTTCTCTCTAGATGAGGCATCCAATATCCATTTGATATATTACCATCATGACTAATTGATAGTGTCAGGACTCTATGCTCCTGCATAGCTGCATTCATATTGTGCCATCTTAGGTTCTTAGCATGCATTCAATTGATAACAATCTAATTCATAATAGGACAGACTATGACCACATTGTCATCTATCGAGACTAGCAATAAACCGGGTTACATGGATGCATACCAACCTAGAACTTTACATGGTTGTACATGTACTAAGTTTTAGCAATCTAGTTTTCTATGCATATATTAGATCAGCCAAACTCAAAGCCCATACTTATTTTGATATTATCTAGTCAGGTTTTTCATAGTTGTCTCTAGATAGAGCACAATGTGAGGAGAGAATTCATGTAGCCAGTCCCAAATAAATGGGATTAAGGGTTAGTTAAGTTTGTCAATCTTATTCCTAGTTTGAGTACTCAAGATAGCAATTATGATATAGCCAGTCCTAAATAATTGAGATTAAGGGTTAGTTAAGTGTGTCAAGCTTATACATAGCTGGAGTCCTCAAGATAGCAACTACCATGTCTAAGCATGCTAACCTTAATGCTTCAGTGCACAATATTTTAGTAAAAGCTATTGAGCTATAGCTTTGTTGTCATAACATGATATAACCATCTTATGTTCTAAGTTGATTTTCTTTACAGGTATGCTGGTTTGAGAAGGCGCCTTCTAGTTGATCCGCATTTTCTTAAAGAGGGAAATAATTCTCCTGATCTTATCATGGACAACCCACTATCACAAAACCCTGGTATGTTTACTTTATTATTACTTTCCAGGAATTCTGTTATAGCTTAAGCTTTTATTTAAGACTAAGTTTCATATCAAGCCTGCTATCTTTCTGGCCAAAATCTTCTAATATTCACATCTCTTGCTCAACATTTATGAAGTTTCTAATGGATATTTCACTCTAATTATGCTTTTCTAATAGATAATGATATTAAGGAACTTGGGTTGTTGCAGAAAAAATACCTATGCATGTAGAAAATGTTGAATGGGAAATGTTAAGAGTAACACATAATATCATTATGGATTCATGAGCAACATTTAAGTGATCTTTTATTTTAAATCTTAATGCATTTTCCACTGATTATCTTGTATCCAATGCCAGATAGCATGTGGGGCCGGTTTTTCCGCAATGCTGAGCTAGAGAAAATGGTTGACCAGGATTTGTCACGTTTATATCCAGAACATGGAAGCTACTTCCAGATGCCAGCATGTCAAGGCATGTTAAGAAGGATACTGTTGTTGTGGTGCCTTAGACATCCAGAATATGGTTACAGACAAGGCAAGTTATCTAGTTCATAGACATCAGGATAAGCTTTCCTTTTTCTGTTGCTGAAGATTTGTAGAATAAGTTTAATCTCTTAATAGGTTTTCCCCTTGGACCTTGAACTTCAAAATAATTTTCCCCTTGGAGTGTGATCTATTATGAACTTAGAAGCATGTAAACTTATAGTCACAATATCTCAATAATGTTAAACTTTTCTTGGTCCTTTGTAACTTCCAATTGTCTGATATGTTCAAACCATTTAACTTGTCCAGAGATTAAACTTCTTATCATTTATGATTAAATTGTTGAAAGTCCTTTGTGTATGTGTGTGTCTCTGTAGTATCTCTTGTTGGTTTTCTCATTGATATATGTTTCTTTTTCTTCTCTCTCTCTCTCTCTATAGGGATGCATGAACTATTGGCTCCACTACTTTTCGTTCTTCATGTTGATGTGCAATGTCTTTCTCAAGTTCGGAAAATTTATGAAGATCATTTTACCGATAAGTTTGATGGGCTGTCCTTAACTGAAGGTGATGTTATGTGTGATTACAAGTTCATGAGCACACCAGATTCCTCTAATTGGGGCATGGGGATGGATGAGAACAACTTACAGGGAAGTACCAACAAGGTCAGTAGTCTTGATGAGCTTAATCCTGAGGTACAGACTATTATATTGTTAAGTGATGCTTATGGGGCAGAGGGTGAATTGGGTATTCTCCTCTCTGAGAGATTTATGGAACATGATGCATATTGTATGTTTGATGCCTTAATGAGTGGGGCTCGTGGTACTGTGGCAATGGCAGACTACTTTTCTTCTTCCCCCACCCTTGGGTCCCAGACAGGCTTACCTCCAGTAATTGAAGCTTCTTCTGCATTGTATCATTTGCTTTCTATTGTTGATTCATCTCTGCACAGCCACCTTGTTGAGCTTGGGGTAGAACCCCAGTACTTTGCACTCCGTTGGTTGCGTGTTCTATTTGGACGTGAATTCTTACTAGAAGACCTCTTGATAATCTGGGATGAGATATTTGCAGCCGACAATAGTAAATTAATAGCTAGTGCCAATGATGATGATGGTTCTGGCTTTGGTGTCCTTGGTTCTCCTCGTGGGGCATTCATCTCAGCAATGGCTGTTTCAATGCTACTTCATTTGAGATCTTCCCTGCTTGCTACTGAGACTGCTACTGCTTGTCTCCAAAGATTGCTAAACTTTCCTGAAAATGCAAATGTGAAGAAGTTGATAGAGAAGGCAAAATCTTTGCAGTCTCTTGCTCTGGATACCAGTATCTCCTCACTGTCTCCTTTTCTCTATGGGGCCTTTGACAGGAAATCTACTCTAACCAGAGTTCATAGCCTTTCCTCTGGTTCAATTTCTCCTAGAACCCCACTAAAGGTGGTACCTGAGAGTTACTGGGAAGAAAAGTGGAGGGTGTTGCACAAAGCAGAAGAGCTTCATCAAGGAAGTTCCGGAAAACAAGTTCCTTCTGGAAAAAAAGGGTCATCAGGGAAAGTTAGATTGAGCCTGGCTAGGGCAGAGTCAGATCCATCTCCTGCAAAAACCACAAGTGTGAAAAAGGATTCGAGATCCTTTGTTAGGAGAAGATTGTTAGAAGATCTGTCTCGAGAACTTGGCTTTCAGGAGGATGTTGAGAAGCCAGGATGTTCTGATCAGAAAGATCCTATCTGTAGTCAAAAGGATCCTCTCTCCAGTGTTAATGTGGGAGAGCAGGGATTCCTCAATGACAGTGCTGAAAAGAATTGCATTGATAAGAATTTTACATCTACAGCTGTTGAGACAAGTTTGAGTGGACATACTGGTAGTGAAGAAAACTCCTCAATATTCTCTGCCTCATCAAGCCCTTTATCTGGAGCTAATGACCATGAAAATGACTCAGAGAAAAGTAGTGTTTCTTCGAATTTATATGTAGATGACAATGATGGCGAATCCAATAATCTGGAGCAGTGTGGGACTGCTCTAGATGACACACCTCTTCCTGTTTCCTATCCCACAGATGCTACATTACAGCAGCCTGAATCCGACAAGGATTCAACAGGGAAACAGGAAACAATTTTGAAGGAGCGAAAGTTGCATTCTGGTAAATTTCAATGGTTTTGGAGGTTTGGACGTGGTGGCGGTGAAGGGGCCTCTGAGAAAGGAGGTAACTCAGAGGTGTCAAGGTCCACAAATGTGGGAGGTACCTCAGAGGCGACGACTGATAAATGTGATTCCTCTGGACTTGGTGGTACAGGAGATTCTGTAGACAAGAATGTGCTGGGTACTTTGAGGAATCTTGGACATACAATGCTTGAAAATATTCAGGTAACAATTTGATCGTTTACAACATTTCAGTTAGTGTATGGCTTATACTGACTGCACCAATAACTGAGAATCCTTGACCATTTTGTCTGTCAGGTACTTGAGTCGGTGTTCCAGCATGATAGAGGTCAGGTGGGATCATTGGAGAACTTGTCAAGAAACATTCTTGTGGGCAAAGGTCAAGTTACAGCCATGGCAGCTCTGAAGGAGCTTCGGAAAATCAGTAATCTTTTATCCGAGATGTGAGGTTAGTTTTGTTTACCTGTATATACATTATGTAATTATCATTCTTGAGTCCAAAATAAAATTGAGCTCTTGGGTTATCTTCCCTTCCATTTCTTCCTCTGGTATATCCAATTTTGAGCTTTGATGGATATGTAAATACAAGTTTCAAAAGGAAATGTCTCTCAATGCAGAGTTTACTTGAAGACCATGATTGAGTAAATCATATTATTCCGTTCAATAATCAAATGCTTTTCTAAAATGTCATCTAGCATAAGCAAATAAAAAAGCTTATGTATTTCTGTTTCATTTTCTTTCTATTATTATTATTTTGTTTATTTTTATTGAGTGTGTGTGGGTGAAAAAGAAAAACAGAGAAAACCCCCCTCTCTGTAAGGCAATCATGATAAGTTTGCAGTGGCGGCATATAATAATTTGATTCAAACATTCAGATATTAAAACCCAAGTGGACTTGGAAAGGTTTGTCATCATCAATTCATCATCGTCATCGCTGGGCCCTCGGCAGCATGAATCCTTTTCTTCTCATTCAGCTCAATTTAAGGCCATATCTCATCTCATCTTAAAGAATGAATAAACAAGTATATATTTAATTATTTATAAAATTTCTTATTCTCTCCTTATTTCTGTCTCATACGATCTTCTCTTTTGTTCAAGATAGTGGCCATTTTATTAGAATTTAAAACAGAGAATTTGATAACCTAGCTGAGACAAAGACAGAAGCTTTGACAGAGTCAAAGCTCAGAAAATAAACAAATTTCCGACTAGTTGTAGCCGCCACTATACTCTGTCGCTGAGCTGGTGATCAATGAACGCTTACATCCTTCGTGGTAACTTCATCCTCTCACAGGGATTAACATGATCCACTCTTAATTCTATGTATTACTTATTTCAGGGTCAATGCAGAAAAATGAAATATAAATTCTTTCAATTTGACAATAAATAGATTTCTCAAGCTATTTTGGATTTCTTCCTTCTTTCATCTCCAAACCCCAAGCCAATTACGCAATGTTGGCCCAGCCACGGGTAGCGGTGGCAAGGAGCCAAGCTTTTCACAAGCCGAAAGCTTGGCTTGGTTTAGTTTCTATCGAGTTTCGAGCTGAGTTCGAGTCCAATTCACTGACTCGATTATGAAATAAGCCAAGCTCGAGCCTACTAGAGCTCGGTTCATGAAGTTTGTAAGCCGGCTTGAATATATATAATAAAATTATAAAAAATAATATATAATAAAAACATTATAATTATTAATTATTATAATTTATAATATTTTAAATATCAAATAAAAAATATTTTTTTATATAATTTTTTATTTTTATAAAACATTTTCTTTTTAAATCGAGTTTGAGCTTATGAATTTTTGACTTGAGATGAGCTCGAGCTCGAGTTTGAGCCTTGTAGAACAGTCTCGAGCCGAGCTTAAGCCTCGTACTATTCAGTTCGGCTCAGCTCGAATCCACCTCTAGCTATGGGTGTCAATAGACTGATTTTGGGTTGGACCCCATCCAAATCAAAATCAATTTGAACGGATTTTATGGAACAATAAGATATTGAATTGGACCAATCCAGACTTAGTGGTCTACAGTATTTATTGGAATGGATCTGGTCCATCTATAATGAATTTATATTAGATTGGGTTGGATTGAACCAATATCCACTCCATTGATGGAGGATAAGAATTTAGGTGTTAATGGGACAGTTCAGGCGTTGAATTGAACTGGTCAAAAATGGTTTGGATTGGATTGGACCTGCTCTATCTGTAATGGATTCATATTAGACCATATTGGATTGGATCAAATTCGGTCCAATTGGCACCCTAGACCTGGCTATCTAGAGTAAGAGTCTAAAAAAAGGACAAGGTAATAACTAACAAGTCATTCAATTCAACCACTTGAGCTTTTGTGAGGAAGAGTCTTCACAGTAAACACCATTCACCAACTGCTGGGCCCTAAATGCAATAATAACGTATCTTCTTTCTATGCCCCATCAAAACGTTTTCATGAGGGAGAGAGAGATCTTACAGTGTTCACAGTCCACACTCCACATCATATGTGAGCATATGCTAGGAATATTATTACTGTTACTTTATAATACAAATGCTATTTCATGTATTTATTAATGGGTCTTTTTGGTGCACTTGATAAAGCTAAATTGAGTGACACATTGAAATTCTTTTCAGGGTAAATTATGGAGAGAGACCTTGTACTTGGGCCTGAATTTTCAGGTTCTGACATTTTAGACACTAATCTTTTAGAAATACACATTTGAGTCCAACTCTTTTAAACCTATTGTTATATAGAAGGTAATATCACAAAAATGTTTATATTCAGATTTTATTTTTTTTTCTCACTGTTTTACGTTATTCCATTCGAACTCGAATGCTTTTATTCTTTGTGGAATAAAAAAGCATAGAGATGGTTTCACATCGAAAAAAAAAAAAGAGATAAAAGTTCAGGGAGCAAAAGAAAATCCAAACATGGGCATTTTTATAATTTTGCCTATTTGTAATGTCAGTTTTAACCGTGGTTTTCAAAACCAGACCGGATCAGACAATCAGACCGGTCAGGCGATCGATTCCGTTTTACCCTAGAGCCCTTATTTCGCCAAAAACCGTTGATTTGGTCAGTAAAACATTGACACGGGCTGTTGAACCATTTGAATCGTCCAACGGTTTTGCTCTTTTTTATTTTTTTTGTCTGAATAATCTACCCGTTTGGTTCAAACGGTCAGACCGTTTGACCCTGGAATCGGACCCCTGACCAGTTCATTGTCCGGTTTAATTTTAAAAACCTTGGTGTTAACAGACTTAGACTTAAGTGTATATTTCTAAAAGTTCATGATACTAAAATGTTCCACTTGAAAGTTCAGGCACTTGAGTGTCAGTACCCCATGTACCTATTTATAATTTACCTTTATTATTGTTGTTGTTGTTGAATGGGGTGTTTTTCGTCTTTTGGCATACTTACCTTCTCTACATGCCCTTCTATAAAAAATTTTAATGAGCCCAAATTATATTTCTCTCCTTTTTAATGGCCAATATGCCCTTCTAAAATGCGATAGTTTTTTAATTGTGTTGGATAGCTAGACAGCTTTAGAAATAAATTCTGTTTCTGCCCCAATTCCATGGACTACAAAATCATCACTCCCTTCTTAGGGTATGTTTGGTTTAAAGGAAAAAGCATGGAAAAGAAGAAAAAGGTAGGGAAACCTTTACAAACCTTGTATACTACTTTTCCTTCATTTCCCTACCTTTTCCTTGAAACCTAACATTGTCTTAAGGAATTTCTATTTCTATATTAGTAAAAGGGAATTCAGCGAGGTTAAGAACCTACTATGTTTCAAATATGGTTTTCAAACTGTCATTGACTCAAGTAGTCTAACTGTTTGGCCTAGAAGTTGTCCAGGCAACCAGTTCCATTTCACCCCTAAACCACTTTTTTGCCAAAAAAAAACGATTGACTTGGTCAGCGACCTACTGGCCGAGATGCAAGGTTTTTAAAACCAAACCGGGCAACAAACCAGTCAAGGATCCAGTTCCCAGTTCAAACGGTCTGATCGTTTAAACCGAATGGACAACCCATTCTAACAAAAAAAAAAGGGAAATTGTCTAAAACTCACCATGTCACTAACTTGGTGTTAAACAAACTAATGGGTGTTAATATATTACCATTTTAACCTTCATAGAAAAATATAAAATATATACAAAATAAATTAATGGGCGTTAATATATTACCATTTTAATATTTAGACATGAAAAAAGGAAAAAGTTCAAAAAAATATTTTCAAATATAAAAATACATAAAAACATAGAAATTGCAAACAAAATAAAAAATTATTTTCAAATTATAGAAACTATAGCAATTGAAAAACAAAATCAGAAAATAAAAATTGTAGAAAAAACGCCAAAAATTATAGAAAACACAGAAACTGTAGAAAATAGAAAAATTATAAAAAACATTAGATATTATAGCAAAACACTAAAAATGCAAAAAAACAAGAAAATTGAAAATCGGAAAAGACCGTTTTTCCTCTTCTCACATTCAAGGGTAACTTGGTCATGAAAATTGTTATTTATGCTGACATGGACACCTCTATTAAGAAGCATTAACGGTGTACTAACGGAAGGTGAGTTTTGGAAAATAAAAACTTACTGACATGGTGAATTTTAGACATTTTGAAAAGTTGAGTTTAAGAGAAATGTTGAAAACTCATGGTGAGTTTTAGACAATTTCCCAAAAATTAAAAATAAAAAATAAAAAATGACCAAAACCGTTGGACAGTTTGAATGGTTCAACCACCCGGGTCAGTGGTTTGCTAACCAAATCAACGGTTTTTGGTGAAATAACGGTTTTGGGGTGAAACAGACTGGTCACCTGTTTTTCCGGTCCAACCGTCTAGTCTGGTCCAGTTTTGAAAACCATGCCCAGATGATTAAACCATTGACCTGTTTGACTTGGATAATGGTTTTTGGCCATTTTTTGTTTTTTGTTTTGATTTTTTTTTTTTTTTTTAAATTGCAATAGGCAGTCCATTTGGACCGGATGGTCAAACCACTGACTCAAAAACCAGTGATAAAAATGGTTCCAGTTCGGTCTGTATTTAATACATTGGTTTCAAATGTTCGATCGCTATGAAAGTAGACCTAGCATCAGAATAATGAAAGTTGTGGAACTGAGGAAGCTGAGTTCTTTCAATTCCCAATTCCATCAGCTCATATAACGTGCTCCCATATGAAATAAGAAAATTCTTCAGGCTGAGTTTGAAAAAAGTACAAGAAAATCTCATATTTTGTATTATTTTGTATGTATTTACACTGTACATATTTGCATTTGTACTCTTTCCAAACTGAGCCTCAAGGCTTGAATCTATTAGCATGAATGGGTTCCAGAAAAAGGCATGATCAAACCCTAACCATAATATGTTTAAAGTTAGTTACTGCAAATAAGAATTGGAGGAAGCCCTGGTTGGTGCTAGTCTGCTAGAAAGTTGAATGAACTTGACGACTCTGCTGTTATTCTTCTACAAATTCCGATGACATTAAACAGTTCTCAAGATGATTTTCTTTGTAGCGTCATCACAAGATAGATGCATAGAAGACCATCTACAACACTATAAGAAGCAGTAGGGTTGAAGCAGTACTAAATGATACCTACAAAAGAAATAAAGATATGGCCATGCACAGAATTGAATGGTGAAAACAAGATTAATGCAGCTGACCCCATATAATTAGATGGAATAAGTCTTCTTAGCTGATTATGAACGCTAGATGGATGTCACAAGATTGCAGGGAACATTTGAAGGTGAAACCAATTGGTGTTTCTACTGTTTTACTAGTGTCTAGGGGTTAATTGGACTGGATTTTGGTCAAATGTGAGTTCAACCAAACCATTCGATCTGTTCAAATTTATTTTAATTTAGATTGGTTTTTCAACCCATTTGACACCTATATTCTTATCTTATATCAATGGACAAGATATTGGCTTAGCTCAACCCAATCCAATATAAATTCACTACAGACGGACCAGATCCAATCCAATTCAATAAATATTTTGGACCAGATTGGTCCAATTCAATATCTTGATCTATCCAATCCATCTAAATTGATTTTGGTTTGGACAGGGTCCAATATCTAGTGTCTTGTTAAATATTTATTTATGGTCAATTTTGATAAAAAAAAAGAACAAAATAACATCTATGCTCTACAAACAAGAAAAAAACCGAGCATTTGACATGCATATAAGACTATAGGGGAATAGATGCCACCAACAAGATCCTTCACTTTTGGCAAGCACATTTTTCAGGTTATTAAGGGAAAAGTATTAATTCATACTGGTCAAACTTGACTGCCAAAGCTCCAAGATGAGTCTCAAAGGATGATCCTCCTATCGTCAATAGCTAAGCTCAAAAAATGAAACCTACCATACGAAGGCTATTATGTCTATCTAAATTGCATTAGCATCCAAATTTTGCCATGTTTTACGGACTTCATTCTTTTTGCTCTTTCAATCTATTTCTTTTATTGCTTGAACAAAAGCATGGCTCCTGATGGAGATTAGAGCACATTGGAGGAACAGAGATTTTTTTTTTCTTTTTTTTGGAAAAGAGGAACAGAGATCATGTAATCCAAAAGTTGGGATTAAGATTTAAGGCTGAGTTATCTTCTATTCCTCCAAATAGGAAATCACAATCTGATCTGCCCAAGCAAATAATTTGCACAACATAATGTCCATTTGGAAGAGCTGAAGTCCAGCGAATTCTTGCTCTATGAGGTGGGCGATATACAGACAACCTTTAAGTTATGTTTGGTGAAAAATCCGGAGCGCCCAAATCAACTGTCTTTTTCTGGGTAATCCGCTTAGATAGCTTATCCAGAGCACCTCAAAGCAGCTGAACCAGCATAGCTGAATGTTCAGCTCAACCCTCCAAAGCCCTTAAGTAGTCTTGAATAACCCTTTGCCAACTTGATAAAAGTTTTTTTTTTTATCAATTTTCCTTTGATAAATAAAATCTATGTTGCCAGAAAGACCTTTGAACCTCTACAGTTCAACATCAAAGTTAATTATAAATTTATAAATAAATAAATAAAAGATGAAAGAAGCATATAAAGAATTTCGGAAGCTCCAATATAACCTAAGATTCATAGTCCATTACTATAATGAGAATAATAAAATTACTACATGAAAAGGAATTTGCAAAATTAGAGATGATCAGCAAAAGAAACATAAAAGGGAAATTCAATTCAACTGAAACCATGCATACTATATATGCAATTAAACTTACGAGTCAAGATTAAAAAATACTCAATGAAACCCATCAAAAATTTTCATTAACATCTACCATGTTACAAGTACAAAAAACCCCCCACAGAAACCAACTGACAAGGGCAAGTCTACTTCAAAGATCATCCTCCATCCTCAAGTATTCTCCTATATCTGCCTGATGTAACACAACAATCCCATTCGGGTCCAACTTCCTGCAATCCTGCGTTGACTTGGCTGCAATCCCAAACCCTAATGGCACATCTGACATGGAGAACACAACCACCCCATCACCTGCTGCTGTGTTCTCTGTAATCCTCCCCAAACCACCCTTCAAAACGTGATTACCGTACAAGAAGGACATCTCGGAAGTGGGTTTCAACCAAACCTTGTGTTTTGCATTAACAGCCAAGAGATTGAGACACTGGATGGTGAGGTGAAAGCTGCCACCTTTGGTGAACTTGCCAATGCAGGTGCCAAGGGAGACAAGCTTGTTGCGGTCGATGTTTGTGGCTCGCTTCACTAAGGCTTCACTTACATAATACACTTTGTTCTTTTGGAGGCGAAAACAGTAATGGCCTGGTTTGTCATCTGGACCTTCATGCGATGGGCTCTCCACTATGTTCTTGAGGTTATTGCCTGTAAACTTGAAGAGCTTCTCGAATACTGCTGTTGTTTCCTTCTCATCTAGAGGCCGCATCTCTGTTTATCTTCACTTTCTCTGTTTGGGCATTCTAGGACTTAGACAGGATGGGAGGAATAGAAAAAGTCCTCTATGGTAATACAAGCTCTTCAAAAAACAAAATCAAGAGCTATATGATACAATAAAGCTATAGCTACTAGAAATATATGAAACCTTAGAGATCAGATCTACCACTCCAACTGGATGAGCCTGACCACATGATAGTAAACAAACACAATCATACCAACCGGACCATGCCTGCCAAAGCACTATCAGTGCTGTGACTAGGTAAGAGACGACACCCCTGGGCAACATTTAGGTGACTTTCTTCCTTTTCAAATTTAGTCAGCTATGAATCATAAACTATTTAAGCTCTAAACGTTCTAAAATATATGAAATTAAAGCTTTTAATTTCAATAAAATTTCACTGTTCTATGGTATTAAAATTATGATAGATCATATCACTGAAGTGACAAGTGAGGAGGTTCATCTTTAACCAACCAGATAAAGAAGATGCCTTTCTGTGAGAATTTTTTTAGTTTCTGGGTTTTGTTTCTTTTGTGGACATTGACCCTTGCAGCAATTATAATTGCATCATATATAGTTTACTATCTAACAAGAAGATTCATTTGGGAATTAATGGGTGGATTTTCCAGTTTTTACAAAGGAAAATTATTGATAAGGGCACTTCTAATTTTTACTTAAAATTAAGGAATATGTAACAAAATCTTTGCAAAAATGTCCTAATGAAGAATTGTGTCCACTAGATCCTCTTTATGTTTTAACATCTGCCCAACTACTTCCGGAATGACTTTTTAAACATCCAATAATTATTCTATTGATTGCTATTATTGTTTAGGAAAATATCACCATAGATGAAGTAGTTTTCCCCAATGTTTTCAACCCGCTGTTGGCACAGCCGGTCGAACCACCACCCGGCCAAGATTCTTAGTCCGGTTCAGTCAAGATCCATCAGATGGTAAAAAACCGTTGACTTTGTCAAGAACCGTTTGACCCGGCCAGTTCAACCATTGACCCATTCGACCCAGTGACCGGGTCGCAAGTTGCACACTCAATGCATGCAAAACTTTTGGAGGCCAAAACTTTGCACTCCGATGTCCGATTGGGGTGATTTTTTTATTTTTTTTATTTTGGGTAACTTTTTGAGATCTATTCATCCCAAGGTGATGTAGGCACCTTGCCCCGCTATTTTCGTGAAAAAAAACCCTTTCTTGGCCTCAAATTGCAATTTTTAATATTTTTGATAAATAAAAAAATTAAAAACTGAACTAAAAAATATAAATTAAATATAAAATAATACATATAACATATCTAAAACATATTTATACATTATTTATTGCTAAAATATATATTTCTACACACACACACACTATATATATATATATATGCGATGACGTGGCACGGTCTAAACTGTTCAACCCGGCCGGTCGAACTGGTGACCCGCAACCTAGAGGCAAAAACAGTTCGGCCTTCAGGCCAGTTTTTAAAACACTAGTTTTTCCCTTTATTTTTTTTCTTTATTATTGTACTATTTTTACAATGTCCAAATATATTTACTTTTTTTTTCCATTTTCATTTTCATCTTTATTTTGTTTATTTAGTTATTTATCCATTCAAATTATGCATAACATGATTGCAAAAGGCTAAGTCTAATGTATAAAACAGGGAGAATGAATTTGAATAAATATATTTTTCTTTTAATCTTGACTAAGTAACACAAAATGGGTTAGCTAATTGGACTTATAAAATAGTCCATATTAAAAAGCTCCCTTTAAAAAGTCAGGTAAGGACATTTGTTGAGCATCATTATAAAAGTTCTCATACCAATGAATATAAAGCACAAAGCGCAAGGGGCAATTTGCACCCGAGGCGCAAGGTAAGGCACACGCTTTTTGAAGGGAGGGACAAAAATAAAAAATAAAAAGTCAGAAAATTCAAAAATTGCCAAAAAATTAAAAAAAAACATAATATTAATAAAAAAGTAAACTTAAATTTTAACATAAATGTTTTAAAAAACCTATTGTCTAAAATCAAAATACATAAACATAAAATGTAAAGTGTATCCAAAGGAAATTTTTAAATAAAATCAAACATATAAAGCATTTTCAAGCATGTAAAACCCACAATCTCTTTTTTTCCTCAATTGCATAGCCAATGTCATGTAAAACATATTGCATTCTTTGATTCTACGAGCCGCCTTTGTACCACACCTCTCGAGCCAAGCCCAAATAAGTCCATGTTAAGGTTTTAAATTCTTAATTCTCGCATAAAAAAATAATGATTTTACAATTTTAATTGCCTTTTAAGAAGATATTTTATTAGAATGAATGAACGAACAACACTAGCAAATAGGGGGTTCTCGGAGCTTCGGTGAGTGAGCAAAGCGAGCTAACTGGCAGAGCCCCCGGCACCCGGCCCAGCCGCTAGGTTGAAAAAAAAAAGCAAAAAAACATGAAATTTTCAAAAGGTGCATGCCTGGGCTGAGGTGCAAGGCACATCAGGCACACATTTGAAAGGGCTGTGGCGCTGCGCTTAGTCCCTAGGCGAGGCACATTTAGGGTATGCACCTCGCCTGTGTGCCTAGGCGTGCCTTTTAAATCACTGATTGCCCCCATGTTTCAAAGTAGCATGCTTGTGGTTTCTATCTGAAATTTGATAGTGGCTGCAAATGCACTTATGACCACAAGGTCCTGCTGGGGTTGGGGACATATATCTGATGCAAGAGGAAACCATGTTTGGGCTTTCAGTGGGCCAATTGGCATGGATGATTCATCAGAAAAGCCATGCACCAATGTAGGGATTCTGGGGTTGGGGACATATATCTTTCTTTAGATGGATTCTGGTTTTCAATGTAGCATACTACATCAAAAAAGCCATGCACCAATGCATAAAACATTTACTACCACCAATAGGAATTCTCCATTTCCCAATGTGTTCTTCACAACTGTGGATCCTACGAATAATGAATTAGCTAAAATACCCCATCTACTGATAAATTAACCAATTATGCCTACAACTACATATATGTTCCTATGCCTATGGGTTAGTTTCAGTTTTGTTTTCTTTTTGATGCATCAACTAAATCACCAAGCAGATTGTATGTTTATATATAGCAACATATATGGCAGCTTAATTTCTGCAAATATTATATTAGTATTACATTTTGAGTGAAAAAAGTTCCAGAATACAATAGGAGCAAGATTCAAAAGAATGTTCTTCTCTTCATGAGTTCTTTAACAAGCCAGGAGTCAGCAAAACTCACCAGGTCATGAGGAATGACCCTAAGCTGATTTTTTTTTTTGGTCAAATTACTTTTGAATCACTAACTAAATCCCTATTAAGTCAGGCTTTACCTCTCAATTATCCTCCATGTTTTTATTTGTTTCTTTGATTTTTTTATCATTAATAGATCCACTAAAATCAGCATAGCACAAAAGAAAATAAATTTCACAACCATGATGCAATAAAGTGACCTGGTTTGCCCAGCCATATTTAGAGCATCACCCCAATGGCCTATTAAGGGTTGGACAGCTCCCAATACAGCTCCAGACAATTTACCCCTTTCTAGCAAGTTCGTCTACCGGTTTTTTATGGGTTGATTCATCTTTAATCATTGTGCATTGGTTAGTGATTTGGCACTTGCCTAGTCTTGACAACTAGGCAACAAGGTGCCCATGGATGGTCACCTCGCTTAATTAACTACCAATTTTGCACATGCTACTATGAAACACTTATATTCTTTGTTTTTTAAAATAAAAAAAATTAAATAGATGTTATTTTATGGGTTTATATACTAGTTTTTCAATTATTTTCTTATTAGTTAGGGTTCAATAAGCGCACATGTTGGTGCATGCTGTCTTGAACACTCAAAGACTTCAAAACCTGAACCAACAAGCAAAGAAGAACTTAAAATTCTGTCCAATCAACAGTCTTTTTCTTTATCATCATATCGTCATCTCCTCTTTCCACCCCTTTTTTGCCTTTTCCTAGGAAAAATAGGAGATCAGCTCCTATATTTTCTGAACTTTCTTTTCTTTCTTCTTTTTCTTCTCATAAATATGTTGACTTTCTATGGTTTGCTAAGAAGATTATACTTTTATATTAAATTTATAGATAATTATGAATGAAAGATGGTTGCTGGTCGCTATGGAATCTAGANCCCAACCCATATCCCCTAGCTTTTTCCTTGGTACCATGAGAATTATGACTAGGTTGAAACTAAGCTTGGTTAGCAGCTTAGCGCTAGTATGGAGGGTCATGCCTCAATTAGGGTTGACCACAATGTAACCCAACCTGCTCTGAGTTGCAAGCTAGAGTCATGATGACACCATATGCTTCAACTGTTTAACATGTCCAGAGTGTCAATCAAGGTACAATACAATAGAATGGGTAACTCATACAGAAATGAGACCTTTTCTATTAGCAACCACTCAAGCAACTTCAAAGATGTCTGAAAAAGATAAGATGCAAATACAGAATCAACGAAGCAGAGGCCAGCCAGCTACCCCCAACAAACATATACCGACAGAAGGAAATGGAAGATTCTCACCCTTGCAGGGGGACCATACAACTCTTTTTATTTTTTTATTTTTTGATCAGAAAATGATTTCATTAGAGATAATAGGGGACCCTACAACTCTTCCCTTCCCTATTAACTCCTTTAGCAAGAGAATTTGCTAAGAGTTAGTAGTTTGTAGACCTTCATATCCATCTAAACAAAGTGATCGTGGTGGATGCCAAAGCCCTCACTTCACTAATGCAATGAAGAAAGACCCAATGTATAGAAAATAACTTTCTATCAGTTCTGCACTATTAGAACTTGACTACCTACTGACAATTCTCTGCACGTTGTGTCAACAAAAATACATGAATGGTATCTCATCTTAACTACTAAGAACTGATACTTGGAAGAAACATAAAGCCTAATGCCATCATAGAGATTCAGCAACCAATCCAGATCTATGTACTAGAGTGTGGAATTTCATTATCTGTAAGAAAATTACATGAATAATCAAAGGAAATAAAGAGCAACGCCCCCCCCCCCCCACACACACAAAAAAAAAAAGTACAAACAAATAAATGCCTTCACATGCAAAAGCATTAAAAAACTGCCATACATATCCATACGATGACAGTACCAATGATACACGTGGATATATCACTCAGTGGTAACACCATGTGAAGATTTAGTCCCTTGGTTAGTGATGGGGGGGTAGGTATGAAATGATTTTCCAACAATGTAACATGTAAAGGTTTTCCACACAGCATTCACTTGCAATCTATCTTTTTCTCTTATTTTTGGAAAGCCACTAATGGCTATTGAGTATCGACTTTTATTCTCTTCTTCCTTTAGGTATACTGTTATTGGTCAGTGGGGCATCCAATGATGTTGGATAGGATAGATAGAAAACTTTCCCAATTTTTGGGTGTCCTTGCCCCCTCCCCTGGCTTCACCCAAGAATGGGTGCCCAAATATCACAAGAAACTGTAGGATTTCTAAAGGTAATTCCAAACCTACAGATCTGCAATCACACCAGTGGATATCCCTTTTAATTATATCTCAGACATATAAATACACAGGCTGAAAATCTTGTATGACTTTTTCACGTTTTAGTAACAGAGAAGTGCCTTGGCATAAACAAAATTATAGCACGATAACAATATGAGTGGACATCCATAGGTTGCTGCTTTTGACGGTAACACTATCTGAATTTCACAAGTACAACTAGCTACTGCAGCATTCAGCAATAAACCAAGTGGTAACAGGATAAAGATATGACTGAAAGTCCATTCTGCGGGTTTACCTAGTTCTCTTGACTGTGACTTCCAAACCAATCTCTTTTTTTTTTCAATATTATTTTTTGTTATTTTGATCAATAGACTTAGTAAATTGTTTCAGATTTTGTAAAACATTTATGCTTTTAGACATTGGAAATGTTTCCTTTCATTTCTCTAAATGCCAACCTGTTGCATAGCGCTTCTCTGTTTATCATCTGGCTAATCAACGCATTGGATCAGCCCCAACACCAAACCATCCCAACCCCATCTCAGAAAATATTCAGTTTAACATTCGGTATAGCTTATCAAAACCAAAACATTCCAGTATCCTATACATTTTAAAAACCATGCCTTTCAATTAATAACATGATAGAACACCTAAGATAGATATCAGTAAAGATAACTAGTTGTACAACACTAGAACAAAATTCTCCACGAAAGTCAGAGTAGAACCCCTTTGCTAGAATCATCTGTAACTTAGGTCAGGTGTTCGATGAACTCCAAAACCATACCTTTCAATTAACTCGGTACCCAACAGAAAAGAATGAAAAATATGAGAAGAAGTACCTATTTGCCGGTGATAAGACCTGCGCTCTTACGGTAAGGTATCTCGCCGGCCGTTGGATTCTAGGACAACAACAGCTGGGATTGGGGTATAGTGAGCTCGGATGCAAGCCTCTAATGGAAGCCAATGTGAGTTACGAGGAAAATACGAGGGTTTTGCTCGGGAAAAAGAAGTTCTAGAGTTTTCTTTCTTTTTTTTATTTTTTGTAATTACCAGTGTTACCGACCAACAGGCTGAACCGTTTTGCCTCCGGGTCGCGGGTCAGCGGTTCACCCGTTCGGTTGGACGGGTCAGCCATGACACATCAAAACAACTTAGGTCTAATATATATTTTTATTTTAGTTTTAATTTTTATTTATACAAAAGACATAATTTGAAATTTAAGGCCAAAAACGATTTTTTTTTTCTTTTGCAAAAATAGTGGGGCGAGGTGCCTTGAAACTCGGAAGGTGTGGGTCTGAAAAGTTTACCCAAAATAAAAAGAAAAAAAAAATCACCTAAATTAAACACAGGGTCCATGGTTCAACCCTGTTGGATATTTTTTACCAAGTCAATGCTTTTTATGATGTTTTATTCAAGGTTTTCAATTCGTCATTGACTCGGCCCTAGTTATAATTCCGATGCTTTTTATGATGTCCAACCCAAACGGTTCACTATTGACTTGTGACCTAGAGGAAAAAACCATTCAATCTCAAGTCAATTTTTAAAACATTGGTTTTATTTGTTGATTGAATTAAATGATATTTATTCTGAAATACAAATTACTTAATTAATTTTTGACAGATTAAATTACTTGATTAGTTAACTTAAAAACTAATTATCTTTTAAATTGAAGTAGATGATTTAACCTAATAATATATCATTGAATATCTCCATTTCAATGTAATTATTTTTTTATTGATTATTATAATTTAATATAAATACATCTAATGGTTTTATATTTTAAATAACTTAAATTGAAATAGATATAGATATAAATAAAGTTATAAAGAAGAGAGAGAATTAATGGTATAAGTTATTGAAGGAGATAGTTAATAGCATAATTATTTTTTGGAAGTTAATGTCATAATTAATGAGAATAGATAATTAAATGAGTTAATGAAAAAGAGGAGAGGGAGTTAATAGTGAGTTAATGAGAGGATATCAAAGTTTGTCAAGGTTTGAACTTGATGCTAGATGATGTGTCAAAATCTGAGAGGCCGGTTGGAATCTGACTTGTGAACAAATGGTGCAGTCGGGCTCATCTATAACGAGTTGAGGATGTGCCATCTTGGGCATTGGACCGGCAATTGAGGATTCTTCTTTCTTCCTCCCCTTCCTCACCTCCTTTTTTCTTCCAGATTGCATCTTTTTAGGGTTTCTAGCATATAAGGGTAACTTTTGGGGTTTAATATCAATAAAAGTAATATATTTAAAAAAATTTCAAAAATAGGTTAACTTTTTAAAATAATATCAATAAAGGGAAAAAACACTACTCATCTTCTTCTTGTTGCCATTTGTTCACTAGAGGCACCACTCGTCACCGCCATCCGCTGCCGCCCGCCACCACCTCCGCCTCCAGCAACGTTGTTGGAGATGGGTAGAGACAGAGGTGGCAGCGGTGGTGGGCAGAGGAATGACCACCTGCACCGCTGCCACCTCTACCTCTGGCCACCTCCGGCAACGTCGCTGGAGGTAGAAGCGGAGGTGGGCGAAGGCGACGGCGAACGGTAGCTCTGGTGAACAAATGGCAAGAAAAAGAAGATGAATAGTGTTTTTACCCTTTATTGATATTATTTTAAAATAGTTAACCTATTTTTGAAATTTTTTTAAATATTTTACTTTTATTGATATTAAACCCCTAAAGTTGTCCTTATATACTATTACCCCAGGTCCATATCCTTTTTGTCCTTTGTCCAGGTGGGATCTTAGTCTCTTCATTACTCCTAGTCCCCCTAAGGGCCTACCTACTCGAGAGATTGCTCCTCAATATCTTTTGTCATCCTACTATTTGTTATTTACTTGGGGTTCTCACATGGCGCTACCATGCCAGCCATAAATGCTTGCCCACCTACCCGTCCACTTGTCTACCCACGGATTGTCATGGTGCCATCCCAACACCTCTTCATCGTACCAAACTTTACCCGGTCCGCATGCTTGAAGGTTTCTTGCACATCATGTTCTCTAGTAGTGGTTAGACCTGTTCATGGGCCGAGTAGCCCGACGGACGGGCTTGAACGTGATTTTTAGCCCATGGGCTTGACCTCGGGCCTAAAAGTTCAACTCAATTTTTTTCAGGCTGGGCTCGGGATTTGTCAAAAAAGCCCGGCTCGGCCCGACTAGTTTCTAAACCCTAAATCCCTATTCCCTAACTCAACTAACCTTTCCTAGTTTCCCTCTTTTCATAGTTTTGTCTTCTCATTCTCACTCATAGTCTCAAACGCCTCTCACTCTCAGAGGCGAACTCAAGCACCGACGCCACCAACCTCTCTGCCTCCGACAGTAGCCAGGTCCTCTCTCTCTCTCTCTCTCTCTCTCTCTCTCTCTCTCTCTCTCTTGTTATCTTCTTCTCGCTGTCTCTCTATCTCCGGCGGTTACAGCAAGTTTGCAATTTATTTCCAAAAACCATTAAATTCTATGTAGAGCTTTTTTGCCTTCTGTTGATTAGCCCATGTCTCCATTACATCTACAGAACTGACTTTAGGCATTCTACCTCTATTGCTATCACCATGAGCTGAAAAGCAACCTGTTTGAAGGGATAATACATTGAATGTCTGTTGAGCGCCTTGTTGTTGAACATTGCTATCACCACAAGCCCGACCTAACAAGGGATAATCATTTTGTTAGGTCGGGCTTTGGGCTTTTTATGAGGGTTGGGCTCAAGCCCAAATTGTAGGCCTGTTGGTCGGACTGGGCTCGGGCTCGGGCCCGAAACAATTCTGTTAATGAAGAGTAAAAGCCTGGCCCAAGTCCGGCCCATGAACAGGTCTAGTAGTGGTTGGTTACTTAACTCAGTTTATCACTCTTGTTGGTCTTGAGCAACCTCCTTGTGACACATGGTGCACACTGCTCCCTTGGATTTCGTAGTTACAACAAAGTCTTAAAGCTTATTGATCACTTGAATTATTTTTGTTTAATTTTAAAATGAGAAAATTCAAAAAGAAAAAATAGAAAAAAAAATAGTGCTTCTCCAAAACAACCAAAAAAAAGATATTAAAAAATAACCAAAAAGCAGGAAAGTGACAAATTGGCACATTCCATTTTAATATATGGATATAGATTTTACTTGGCTCTATCCTGCCACCACGGCACTTCCTCTTGGTTTTCATATCTAAACCCTAAACTCTAAAATTAATGTATAAAATGCAGTTGATTGGATATATGTCTCCAAAGTATGTTTTGCAAATTGGGCCAAAGTGTGAATTTGAACATTGTATTTATGGTTAATAAAACAAAAAGAGTAAGGCCCAATTTGAGAAACAGTGGAAATAAGAGAAAAAAAAAAGATATAATCAGGTCCAAGGCAAAAAATATGGAGACTGAAAAGCACATAAAAATAAAATAAGAAGAAAATTTGTGCAAATAAGTAAATTTTTCGGTCCTTCTTGAACAACCTTTTGCAAGCCCTTATAAATGCCCATCAGTTCCACTTCAACCACTAAACCTTGAGACAAAAAACATTCAGCATACACATTTACAACTAGGGGTTAGAAAATGGGTAGGTTCTACCCGGAACCAAATGGAACCAACCTTGAACCAACCCTATTCAATCTGTTACAAGGTATGGCCTGGTTCCAAATTCTTGGAACCAACCCCCACCTAGGCTAGTTCCAAAGTCCAGGGGTTTACCCTACCCAAACCAACCCAATGAACTAGCCTTGGATGAACCGACCTTGGTGGAACCTACCTTGGAACCAAACTTGCCTTAAAATAAATCCCAAAATACTTTTTGGGATGTGAAGATTTGGATCTAAGCACTCATAGTTGCAAAGGTCATGGTCTCACTTGACCATTGAATTACTTAAGTGATTTGATCATTTGTTTTCATTTTAATATTTGAATGTGTGCAGTGAGTAATGTAAAAGGTAATACTTAAAAATTTAAATTTAAACTATAATTTTTGAAACATATAATCATAATGTACATATTAAGTTACTCAATTTAATAAATAAAGATAATATAAGTTTTAAACTATATATTATATTTATTGATAATCAAGTTTTTAAAGAACATGTGGGAGAGTAAAGAAAGAATGGGTTTCATGGGTAGACCTTGGAACCAACCTTCATAGGGTAGGTTTCGATCCCAAAAACCTAGAAACAAACCGAACCAACCGATGCTCACTCCTACCTACAATAGCATATTGATGAGTTAAAAATAGACAACCACAAGTGCTTGAAGTGGAAGATATAATACCTCCATTAGTGAATAGCACATATGAACTTTCAGGCAGAACTGTAATTGTGTAAGGCACAAAATGTTCTGAACTAGTATTTTGAGTACGAGGAACAAATATGGAGGAAGAAGTAATTGAGTTCACCTTATTTAGAATCCATATGAACAAAGAGTTTTGTTGTGGAAAATATTTCCATTCCTTGCAAACTAGATATAGTAAGAACTAGTATTTGGTGATTCATAATTGGGATTGGGTAGATAGAATCTCTATGTCCTAGGACCAAAAATATTGAATAATGAAACAYRAGTAGGAGTATGGCCTATAGTAACATASTCGTCCTCCAACTCCAAAAAKTGGGATGACTTATCATTATAATGAACAAATAATGAACAAATATTCTTAGAACTATACTACTAHTATAGTATATATAGTATACTTTATAGTATACTATAACTCATTATAATGATAATTTATCATGCAGTAYACAGGCAGTTACTTTTTTTATTACAAATATAAAATCTCTATTCTCCGCTCAAAAAAAAAATGAAGACTAAGACTGGAGTTTTTTGAAAAAAGCCCCTTAATATATATTCAACATGTCTCTCCTTTGAGAGAAGCTATTTATCTATTTTTTCTTTTTTTGATTTTTTTTATTTTTTAATTCCATGTCATTTTTGAAACAACCAATGAGATACACTTTCCCAATAACCTAAATTATCTATTCTCCTAAAATTACTCCTAAACTACCTCCCCCACTATCCCCCAATTTCTCCAAAATTATGTCTACTTCCTATTTGTCTTCTAAATTATCAATAATTCCTATTTATCTCAAAATGATCTCTAATTTAGTAGAGAGTTTCTCTCCTCAATTATCTCTAATTCCTATTTATCCTCTCCCATACTTTTTACCTATATCTATCTAAAGAAAGTTTGGATTACAAATTTAAGAATTATTTAAATATTCTAACAAAATTATAAAATAACTTTAAAATATTTATTAAAAACACAAAAAATAACTATATTTTTACAAAATATATCACGAAATTACGTACTAACAATTTAAATTATGTTTTTCTGGATTATCAATTTAAATGTTTTTTTAATATTTAATAATATATAATAGCTTTAAATAAATAAAATTCAAATAACAAAAAAAATTAAATATCTTATAGATTATTTAAATATTTAAATAGCTACTTATCATAACTAGATTTTAAATAGTTAAAATAACGAAATTATGTAATAAATTTAAAAAATTTTCTTCAAAGTAGAAAAATAATTATAACATAATACTTAAATTAATAATAATTTAATATATTGAAAATTTAAAAATGAAATTATGTAATCATAGTATAAATTATGATTTTATGGAAATTAAATTCAATAAAAAATTAATATTTTAAAATTTAAATATTTTACATATTATTTAAGTATTTAAATAACTAAGTATTTTAAATAACAAAATATTTAACATAACTAGATTTTAAATAGTTAAAATAAATAACTTATGTAATAAATTTAAAAAAAATCTAAAAAGTAGAAAATTAATTATAAAATAATATTGAAATTAATAATAATTTAATATTTTTACATGATATTGTAAATAATTAATTTCACTTATATCAAGTAATAATTCGAGAATATAACTTTCAAAAAAATAATATTTATCAATATTAAACTCTTAATCTATATTTATTATATAATTATATATACTAAAATTAATATTTATTGTCTTTTGTGATAAATGTATTTTCAATATGTATGTATAAATATATTTTTTTAAGATTTTTAATAGAAAACTTTCAATAATTATTGGAGATTAAATTACTATTATTGAAATTTTTAAATTTAATTTATTGTACTTATTGTATTTATTGTGTTTTTGTTATAAGTTTTTGATTAATATTTAGTAGAGATTAAACTATTATTTGAGATTTTACTATTTATTGACTAAGTTAATATATTTTTAGTACTTATTGTATTTTTGTAATTTTTTTAATTATTTTAGTTTTCATTATCAATATATTTTCAATAATTGTGTATTTTTGCTATAAATTTTCAATAATTACGGGAGATTAAACTATTGTTATTTATTAGAGATAAGACTATTAATTTAGCTGAAATTATGAGTGTTCATGAGTTGGTTCAGTGTGGTCATAGGCTATTTGGCCAACCAAATTGACTTGGTCAGGTTAGAGAGTTGGTTAGCTGAAACCGACTAACCTTTTGTGAAAACCAACCTACTCAAGTTGTATTGGTTTGGGTCAATTTTTTGGTTTGGTTAGTCTGTTCAAAAGATTTAAGCTTAAAAATTTAATTTAATTTTAAAAATTATAGTACGATTATTAAATAATAAATTTAAAAATAAGATTTATGAAATAAAACATTTTAGACTAAGAAATATAGGAAAATTCCCACTTTTTCATATTAAAAATTATATTTAAAATATAAAATATTAATACATATATCCATGGTTAGGTCATTCGATTTTGGTCAGTTTACAAATAGCTAAAGTGGAACTGATCCAACTTGGTTGAATTGGGAGATTTTTGAACCAAGGCCAACCTAAAATATTAGAAAACTGACCAACTCAGGTCGAGTTAATTAGGTTGGTTGGTTTCATCGGTTTGATAAATAAACCTAATTTAAATTAATTATTGTTATTTTTGTATTATAAAATTTTTATTAAAAGTAGTATATAAAATATGAATAATTATTAATTATTTAAAAAGTTAAAAATATAAAACAATTGTATATTCTTATGTGTTTCTATTAGGGTCATTTATTAGAACACATTTTTAGGGATGACAATTTTCCCCATCCCCGACAGGGACCTGACTTCCCCGATCCAATGGGGTTGGGGATGGGGATTGTTTTGGTGGGGTGGGGGCAGGAATGAGGGTTAATAGGAATCCCCAATCGAGGTCAGGGTCGGGGATGGGGATTGAGGTCCCCGCCCCACCCCAACCCCGATTATATATATATATATCTGTGTGTGTGTGTGTGTATTAAATGTTATTTATATTAAATATATTATTTATATTATATATATCAAAATATATTTAAAACATTATTTATAAATTAAAATTTTTATTTATTTTAAATTGAACAAATATAGCTAATAGAGTGGTTGCCCATGTCTTATTAAGGGAAAAATGGTATTTTTATTTTTATTTTCTTTTGATTAAGTTTATTGAAATGAACATTAGGGTCAATTATGTCATTTTCCACTATCATATAATGGAAGATTGACTAAATCCATTGCAAATTATAAATGGTGGTTTTAGTAAAATACTAACTATAGGGTAGATTTTAGTAAATCCATAAAACTATAAGGGGTATTTTAGTGTATGACCCTTTTTATTGTTTAGCTTTCTCTTAATAAATCCCGGGCATTGATTGTCCACGTCACCATACCTCTCCTTGCTTCAAACCCCCTTCTAATTTTCTGTTTTTTTCTGAATTTTTTATTTTTTTAGTTCCACATAATTACCCATTAAACCAATAAGGAAATCACATATACTTAACTATTTCTAACAACCATAAAGAAAGAGGGATTTGCTTTTCTAATGTTTAGCCAAGTGGCACCACTTTCCCCCACTTCCTCCTAAATTGTCTCTAATTCTTATTTAACTCCTAAATTATTTCTAACTCCTATTTATCTCTTAAAATATCTGTAATTTAGTAGAGAGGTTCTCTCCTAAACTATCTCTAATTCCTATTTATCCTCTCCCTCACTTTTTATCTATATATCTATCAAAAGAAAGTTTCAATTAAAAAAATCCAGAACTATTTAATTTATTTAACGAAATTAATAGATTTAATAATATTCATATTATTAATAATGAAAATAATGAAAATTTTTAAATATTTTACATATTATTTAAATATTTAAATAACAAAATATTTAACGTGACAAAATTTTGAATAGCTAAAATAGCGAAATTATGTAGTAAATTTAAAAAAAAATTCTTAAAAGTTGAAAATTAATTATAATAGAATTCATAATATTCATATTAATAATATTTTAAGATTTTACAAAATTAATAACGAATTATGTAATAATAGTATAATTTTATGGATTATTAAATTCAGTAAATAATTAATATTTTAAGAATTTAAATAACAATATTATTTTAATAACTAAATAATATTGTAAATAACTAATTTCAATTATATCAATTAATAATTATAGAAAATAACTATAAACAAAATTATATTTATTAGTAATAATTTTACAATAATACTGTATATTTATTAGTAATAATTTTACAATAATAGTGTATATTTATTATATATTTATATGCTATAATTAGTATTTATTTTACTTTCAGTAATTATTTATTTTTTTATAAATATGCTTTCAATAATTATTTATAAATGTATTTTTATTTTTTTATTTAATAAAAATTATCAATAATTATTGGAGATTAAACAACTATTATTTAACTTTTGAAATTTAATCTATCGTATTTATTATATTTTTGTTAAAAAGTTATTTTTTAGTAATTATATATTTTTTATAATTTATAGATTAATACTTATTAGAGATTAAACTATTATTTAAGATTACACTATTTAATGACCAATTTAGTATATCTTCAGTATTTATTATATTTTTGTAATTATTGTATTTTTATTATATATCTATTATATTTTCATTATAAACTTATTTTCAATGATTGTGTATGTTTGCTATTAATTTTCAATAGTTATTGGAGATTAAACTATTGTTATCTATTAGAGATTAGACTATACATTTAGTTGAAATTAGGAGTGTTCAATGATTGGTTCAGTTCAATTGCAGGTTGTTTTGCCAACCAAATCGATTGACCATTAGCGAAAACCCACAAACTCAGGTTGTACCAATTTGGGTATATTTTTGGTTTTGTTTGTTTGTTCAAAAGATTTAAACTTAAAATTTAACATTAAATTTCATAAATTACAATGATATTATTAAAAAATAAATTACAAAAATTAAATCTATGATATAAAATATTTTAGACTAGCAAATATGGGAATTTTCCTAATTTTCCATATTAAAAAAAATTAAATTTAAAATATAATATTAATATATATTTATTAAACCAAAGCCGATATGAAATATTAGAAAACTGACAAACTCGGGTTGAGTTTGATCGGATCGTCTATTAATATAATATTAATATATATTTAACTTTTGCTTAACAAAGCACGGGTCCCCATCACCATGCCTCTCCTTGCTCCATTATCCCCACCCTGCATTCTCTTTGACTTTCTCTCCTCTCCCCATCCCAGCACTCCCATTAAGCCATGTCACCTAACTACCTAAAAATATTCCTATAATCTCTCTCCTAATTATCTCATTTAAACCAATAGTAAAATATCATATTGCCCCACTCCCTAATCAATTCCTAAAATGCATCCCCCCAATCTATATCCACTCTCCCTCATTTAAAATATTCATATTAATTAATAAATAATTAAATACGGTTAATATTTAATCCCACCCATATTCAATGAGTATTAAATAGTGTTATTACCATAAGTTAATAAATACAATTAATAAATTACCAAAAATTAAATATTCTTATTATTACGGTTAGTAAATTACCAAAAATTAATAAACATTGTTATTAAGTAACTCATTAACAACATTTTATAGAATTTGAAAACTCTTTAACTAATTTCTATAAAATTGAGAATTATATTTAACAATTATCAAAAAGTATACAATTTTATTTATTGTTATTAGTATAATTAATAACCAAATACAAATGGGGGAACAAAATATTATAATGTAAGAAAATGGAATTATTAATTAATTTATATTGAAAAATAAAATATAAATTAGTGTAATTTTCTTAGTAAACTACCAAATAAAAAATATATTTAATAACAATTAAAAAAATTCAATAAATCCCCATAGATACACAAATGTAATAAAATTTCCAAAAATTTCCATAAAACTACATTTTCGTAAAATAACATTTTTGAAATTAAAAGATATAAAGTATTTGAAAGTTTATTTAAAATGCATTAAATAATTATTGAAAATTATTAGAATATTTTGGAAAATTTAGGAAATGTTACTACATTTGATAGATTTTGGAAAACAATTGAAAAATTATGTAATTTTCATTGCAAATTATTGAAAATTATTAAAGATAAATGACTATGGGAAATGGAAAACTATATAATTTGAACAAATAATTACACAAATTATTAAGATAAATTAGTATAATACTGGAAAAAGGAAATTATTGGTTAGTTTATATTATTATAAGATAAATTAGTATAATTCTGTAAGTAAACCATTTAAAAAGAAAATAAATTATTTAATAAAAATTTAAATAAATTTGAATAAATTTTCAAAATTACACAAGTACAATAAAATTTTCAAAATTTTCATAAAATTACATTTTTGAATATTAAAGACAATTTAGTGTACTTTTAGAAATTTACCATGTGGTTGATACTTCATATATCCTTTTGATCATTTCTATCATCATATTGAATATTGGGTTGACAGGGACAATCTTTTGAAAACTGAATCAAACCAGATGGATAGATCAGAAAAATTGGGAACCAGACACCGTTTCACCTCAAAACTGCTTTTTGTCCAAAAACCGTTTATTTGGTTAGCGAATTGTTGACCTCGGCGATCGAACTATCAACCCGGACAACAGTTTTTGGCCTTTTTTTTTTGTTTTTCTAATTTTTTTTTGTCAGAGTGAGTCATCCGTTCGGACCGAACAGTCAGACCGTTCGACCCCGAAACGGTTCCCTATCCAGTCCAATTTTAAAAACCTTGTACGGGGAGTGGGTGCCTTGCCTTGAGCTTGGCTTGGTGTGCGGCATGGCCTAGCCCAAGGCCCGACCCATGGACCAGCCTGACCCACGACACAGCATGAGCCCGTGTGGGCTCGAGTCGTGGACCATGCTGAACCAACCCCCCAAATTATCCTAGATGAGGGAAGCATAACCCGGGATGCCTCGTGGGCCAACACGGCACGACTTGCACTCTGTGTGGGCCACATGCGGGTTGTGTCGTGCCGACCCAGCACGACCTAATTTACACCTCTACTTGAACCCGCCCAATACTGGGGACGGGGCAGGGAAATTCGAGGATTCTCTATCCTTGATGAGGAGTGGGGTGCCTTGCCCCTGAACTCGCCCGATATTGAGGAGTGATTACCTTGCTTTGGACCCGTGTGACATTGGAGACGGGGCGGGGATGGGGTAGAGTATCTTGACTATGGGGCAAGGAAAGGGATGGAGTGCCCTGCCCTAAACCCACCCTGTTGTCATTCCTATTTAATTGTTAATTATTAGTGAAATTAATAAAAATGTTATCTTTTATAATTATTTTTATTTATTTAAAATTAATCAATTTTTCATTTAAAAATAATAAAAAGAATAAAATTTATAAAAATTACTACAAATTATCAATAAAACTAAATTTATTAAAAAATATTTATTCATATTCAATTAACAATAATTATTTTTATAAATCAACATTAAATAAAAAATAAAATTATTAAATCTTTCAGATTTTTCCATGCATCGCGCGGATCCTGCTAATAACTTTTAAAATTAGGTCTTGTTACCACCGGCTTAGACGATTTTTTTCTTGTAGTGATTGTTGAATTAAATGATAAATATAGTGAGTCATGAGGTTTGAAGAAGTTGGTAAATATTTATAACGCAATGTGAGCCAAAAAACACTATTGAAGCAAATGGACAAAATCCAAACAGATGATTAATAGTTTCTTCCTCATGACTTACAAAGAGGACATAAAAGAGAATCAGTTGTTGAAGAATCAACAATACATAAATTTGATTTGACAGGAATGAGATTGTTAATCAGTCCCCACATTAAAAGTTTGAAATGTCCTAATATTTTCAGTTGCTAGATCCACTTAACGCAAGTTTTATGCTCAACGGATAGATATGAAATAACAAGTTCTCATATCAAAATAAGCTTTTTAGTGGAGAATTTACCGTTGGTACCCTTATCCAATGAAAGATAAGTCAAAGCGATAAATTTCAGTGTTGGAAATGAGTTCAAGCATAGATACAGTAAAAGTTTAAGAAATTCCAACAAGTATTCTCATTGAGAAAATAAAAAATCTTAAATTGAGAGAGGTAGGGAGGCATAAGTTGTGGGGTAAAAGAGTTGCAAAAATCTAATCCATAGAGCCTGTTGAATTGTTAATTCAAATTGAGGATGAACCCTATTTACCTTTCCAGATATGAACCCAATTGTTAATCCAAAAGAGAGTTAGGCTGACTTAATCTGAAAAGGAAAAAGGCGTCCGTTGTGAATGTATTTACCTTCCCGGATATGAACCCAAAGCTTATCATCTTCAATTAGGAAGCGCCAACTAATTTCTTTAGTAAAGCTAAGTTCATAGTGGCACTATGTTTGAAACCTAAACCACCGTTCTGCCTAGGTTGGCACACATATATTTCCAAGAACACCAATTAAATTTAGATTGCAAAATATTCCACCAAAAATTTGGTTTAATCTTCTCCATCTCATTAATAGTTTTTTAGGAAATTTTACTACACTCATACAATGAAGAGCAACAACTTGAAACATGATGAGGGGTGATTTGGCCCAGTGAAGGACATGTGGACGCGGCCTGCCAGTAGGACGGACAATAACTCAGTGCAAAGCACCATGTCAGCAGATCGGGGAGTTCGGGTGCTCGGTCGTCTTGGAACCAAAATCACTTTGGTACCCATATATGTCGAGGTGCCATGTAATTGATTCTAGAAGTTTCTCAGCGAACTCCGAACTACCCGAGATCACGCCGCGTAACCGAAGGTCTTATCTTCTCCTCGCCCGAATCGGAGGGAAACGATAAACCTCATTAATTGATGCGTTACTCTCCTATTAAAGCAGAACAGGTCCCTACATCATGGGCCAAAGATTCTGGGAATGTGTCGAGAGACCTATGGCATCCCAACTATATAAGGGCATCAACCCCCAAGACCCAGGTATGTGCGATTATTTGCTCACTAGCTTACTAGCATACAAACTTTTAGCTCGCACAACCCAGTATTGACTTAAGCATCGGAGCGACCTTGCCGGGTTAACCACCCTGGGCTCTCTGATCCTCTGTCTTGCAGCTTGGTCTAGCTCACTACGTGACTAAGGTCCAGGTCATCTTCCAGCTAGGAGCTTACAGATCGTGCACAATCAATTGGCACCGTCTGTGGGAACACGACTGAAAGGTCAAACACTACAACTTACCAGTCACCGCATCCCTTTTCAATGGCATCTTCCAGCAACATTGGTAAGGGCATTAACATGAACGTCACTGGGGGGCAAGATCACCAAACATCATTACCTCAAGGCCTCTTAGTGACTATCGGGTAGTTCAACATCCCCCTGACTGCTTTGGGGATCCCCCCTCTGTCAGTGCCACAGACAACTTAGCAAATAAATGTCTTGTTGCCCCAGGTGAACACCACATTTTCGGAGCCTTCTATGATCCCTCTAGGGGTCGGGCATTCTCAGTTTGACAATCTCGTTCAGAGTGTCGGGACAATGCAGATCCAGATGCGACAGATTCAACAACTTCAACAATTCCAACAATACTATCTCTACCAACAATACCAATAGCAGTTTCCACCACTACAGCCAAGCCAACAGCAGTTTCCACTGCAGCAAACATGTCAGTATCAAAGTCAGAACTAGAACTAGAACCAGCACAGGGTCCATCAGAATGTCCGCCAATCTCTCCATCAGGGTGAGGGAACCTTGCAGGTACTAGTCCCTCCCAGGGGTCAAGCCCCACCTCGAGGTAGGACACGGACGGACAACACACTCCCCCAGTTTCTCAAAGGGGAGACCTGAAGGACAGTCCCGAAGTCAGCCAGCCCGATAGGAACAGACAGCAGCAACTTTCGCGGCCGGAGAACAACAGATTGCAACGCAATGATCCCCAGCTTGGAGCCCGAGGTAAGAGCTCAAGACAAGACCCCCTGGCACCCCACAACAGCCAACTCCGGTCTTGAGATCAAGAAGAAGTAGCAACAAAGAACCCTAATCCACCTCACAACAGTGTTCAGGAGCGAGAGCGGACTAGAATCGAAGTGCCTGACCATACAGAAGTTAGCAGCACCAACGCCGAGCCAGTAAAGAAAAAGTAGTGGTGGCGTCGCGAAACTCGCCGTTCCTCAGCCAGGAACAGCCTTCTAGCAAAGAATAGCCAACCGTTGGAGTAGAGCAAGGAAAGGGAAGAGGTAAACTCGGTGGCTACACGAGCGGCTCCAACTTTGTTGAGCTGGCCATCTCCCATATCACCTGAGCTACTAGCGGTACCGATGCCGAAAGACTTCAAGGTACCTTCATTGGACAAGTATGATAGATCCTACAACCCTAGCAACCATGTAGACGCGTTCCAATCTCAAATGCATCTCGTCGGGGCAGACGAAGCGTGTATGCGTGTGGATTTCTCCACTACTTTCAAAGGATTAGCCCAGACTTCGTACAAGAACCTCACGCTGGGTTCCACCAAAAGTTGGGCATAGTTCGTGGATATGTTCATGGCCCACTTCATCACTAGTAAGAAGTGCCCGAAACCACAAGAGAGCCTTCTGAACGTGGTGCAAAGGGAAGGCGAGTCGATCCAGAGCTACATCAAGCGTTTCAATGAAACGTGTTTACATATACTGGAGCTCGACCCAGCAGTGCGCCTCACCGCAACTCGGAAAGTTTCTTGCGTTAGTCGAGATATTCATAAGCACCGAAGAAGAGCTCAGCCAGAAACTAGAGAGTCCGCAAGGCGAGAAGAGGAAGAGAGAAGAAGAAGGTACGAGCAGTGGCAAATAAAAAAGGAAGAAGAGCAAGTCACCAAGGAGAAGAAGTAAGTCACCTTGCTTAAGGAGTAATTCCCCCTCCCGAAGCTATAGGTCGGGACAGCGATCCAGGACCCCCCTATAGAGACAACCAACTATAATCCCCTCAACGCGAAGCGAGGAGAGATCTTGATGGCAATTAAGGATTCTTCCTTCATCAAGTAGCCACCCAGGCTATGGGGAGATCCAACGACCAGGAACCCGAACGTCTATTGTCACTTTCATTGGAACCATGGTCACAACACAGAGAACTATCAGAACCTCCGCGACAAGATCGAAGAGCTCATTTTCCATAGATGCTTGAAGAACTACATTTTGCGCGAAGAGAACTACATTTTCCATATCCTCCGACAAGGATATCAGAGGAGATATGCTCCAAAGTTAAGCAAATAGAACGAGCAACCACCTTGGCAGCTACCAGAAGAAAGACCGATCCGTAGGGTGATCAACAGGATCACCGACGGATCCATTGTAGCGGGGCGTACTACAACAGCAGGGAAGACCTCAGTCAGAGAACTGAAACATGAAGTAGAAAACCCACCAAAACGACCTCGGATAGAAGAGCCTATCTATTTCACCGAGGACAATGTGCGTGGGATATAGTACCCTCATGACGATGCTCTTGTGTTGAAGCTCGTCATTAATGACTTTGAAGTGAAGCAGATTCTGGTGGACTCAGGCTGTTCGGTCGACATCATATTTAAAGGGTCTTTCGACAGGCTAAGCTGAAGCAAAGCGACTTGGAGCCAACAAACACTTGGTGGGATTCAGCAGCGAAGAAGTCAGACCCCTTGTTCGAGTCACGGTACCAGTAGAGGCAGGAACGTGGCCGAACATAGTGCGATTCGAGCATACCTTTCCGGTGGTCGTAACTTCATCGCCCTACAATGTGATCGTGAGTCTGCCCATCCAGCACGTCTTGCGTGCAATAGTATCGACATACAACCTGGCGATTAAGTTATCGACGGATTACGGAGTAGGGGTTGTACAAGGTGATCAGCTCGAGTCTCGCAAGTGCTACATGGCTGCACTAAAAAGAAAGGCGAAACTGGCGGAAGATGTCAAGCTATAGCAACTAGCAAACTATACTGAGGAGCGAGCAACCCCGATGGAGGAGACAATCCACATACCGGTTTCCAAAACCAAGCCGACTAAAAATCTCCATATCAGTGCCCTGATAAGCGAACCACTCTGAACACACCTAGTAAGTTTCTTACTTAATAATTTAGATGTTTTTGCTTGGTCTGCGCCAGAAATGCCCGACATTGACCCTAGTGTGATTACTCACAAGTTAAATGTGGACCCCTTAGTCGGGCTAGTTAGACAAAGAAAATGTAACCTCACCCCGTAGCGGTGGAGGGTAGTCAATGAGGAGGTCAGGAAGCTCCTCGCCGCATACTTTGTTTGGGAGGTCCATTACCCGAGCTRGGTGACCAACCCTGTGCTGGTGAAGAAAGGCCTACGGAAAGTGGCGCATGTGTGTCGACTACACCAACCTGAACAAAGCCTGCCCAAAGGACTGCTTCCCCCTTCCCAGAAAAGACCGCCTGGTAGACGCGACCTCGAGGCACGAGTTGCTGAGCTTCATGGATGCCTACTCTGGCTACAACCAAATTAGGATGGACTTAGCCGACTAGGACAAGACTTCCTTTGTAACTGAGCTAGGGTTGTACTGTTATGAAGTCATGCCCTTCAGTTGGCAATAGGATTGAGTGTTACATTAATGACATGGCCGTAAAGACCCAATTCTCGAGCTCTTTAATTTATGATTTAAATTCGGTTTTCAAATTCTAAGGAAATTTGACATGAAACTTAATCCGATCAAGTGTGTCTTTGAGGTCACAGCGGGCAAATTCCTCGGTTACATAGTGAACTAACATGGCATCGAAGTCAATCCCGATAAGATTAAAATCATTTTAGATATGAGACCGCCTTAAAAAATAAAGGAGGCTCAAAGACTCACAGGCCGGGTAGTTGCCCTGAACCGGTTTATGTCTAAATCGGTGGGTCGGTGCCTACCCTTCTTTAAAGCAATAAAAAAGAACGAAGACTTTGCATGGACCAAAGAATTCTAGCTCGCGTTTGATGAGCTGAAAAGATATCTAAGAGCCACCCCAGTTTTAACCTAAACTAAGGAAGGAGACGAACTGAAGATATACCTCTCCGCGAGTAATGAGGTGGTCAACTTAGTACTAATCTGAGAAGTAGACTGGGTCCAACGACTGGTCTACTATGTAAGCAAAGTTTTATAGGACGTAGAAACCAGATATCCCGACATCGATAAACTAGCTTACGCGCTACTAGTAGTAGCTCAGAAACTACATCCTTATTTCCAAGCCTACACCATTGTCGTCCTCACCAACAAACCTATGTGGCACATTTTGCTTAAGCCCGAGGAGTCAGGGAGGCTGACGAAGTGGTCCATCAAGCTAAGCAAATATGACATCCAGTTCGAGCCACGTTCAGCGATCAAAGCCTAAGTCTTGGCAGATTTCATAGCAGAACGTGCGTTCAACACGCTAGCCCTTGAATTGGTTGAGCCTACTAACGCGTCAGAGGCGTCAACCAGCGAAGCACCAGTCCTAATTAGGGTAGGACCACCTAGGACAAGGAGCCCTGGATCCTCTATGTAGACGGCTTGTCTATCCAGCAAGGAAGTGGTGCTAGACTGATACTATACGGCTCGAGTGAGATGAAGTTGGAGTATGCTCTTTGGTTCAGATTTGAGGCGTCGAACGGTGATGCAGAGTATGAGGCACTAATTGCCGGGCTAAACCTAGCGAAAGAGATGGGTGTAAAACACCTCGTTGTGTGTAGCGACTATCATCTGGTAGTAAACCAAGTCAACAACAACTACAAAGCTCGCGATTCAACTATGGCAGCTTACTTGGCCAAGGTCAGAGAAATCCTACCAGGCTTTCATTCTTGCTTCATTAGGTAGATACCGAGGTTCGAGAACACTGAGTCCAACGCCCTATCACGATTGGTAAGTACCAGTGACAAGACAATGCAAACTGTATATAAAGAAGACCTACCTTAGCCCAGCATTCTCGAGGGGGGAGGGCAGAAGAGGTCGCTCCCGTGTTGCAAGCGGGACCAAGCTGGATTGACCCGCTCGTTGATTATCTGCTCCACGGGACCTTACTAGTAGAACACAATGCAGCTCGGAGGGTAGAGTGTCAATTAGCCCGATATGTCCTTGTCGACAAACGGCTATACAGGAGGTCCTTCACACTCCCTACCTACATTGCTTACAACCTTCAGAAACCAAACTAGTACTTCGCAACATCCATGAAGGACTATGCAGAGGACACTTGGGGGCAGAGTGCTCACTCAAAAAGCACTAAGGCAGGGCTACTATTGGCCAACCATGAAGGCAAACACACTCAAACTCGTCAAGAAATGCGACAAATGTCAGAGGCATGCCAACATCCTCCATCAACTTGCTGCCGATCTAAATTACCGGACTAGCCCTTGGCCCTTCATGCAGTGGGGGATCAACATCCTCGGTCTGTTCCTACTGGCAACCGGGAAAAGGAAGTTCTTGGTCGTAGCAATGGACTACTTCACAAAGTGAGTGGAGGTCGAGCCATTGGTGAATATCACAGCCCATAATGTGCAAAACTTCTTTTGGAAGAACATTGTGTGCCGTTTTAGACTACCCAAGGTGCTGATATCGGACAACGGGAAGTAGTTCGAAGACATTAAGTTCCAAAATTGGTGTGTCGAGATGGGGATTCAGCAAAACTTCACTTCGGCGGCACACCCATAGGCGAACGGACAGGCCGAAGTGATGAACAGGGCTATTCTCTACGGACTAAAAGCTCACTTAGCGTGAGCTAAAGGGTTGCGGATGAACGAGTTGCCCAGTGTCTTTTGGGCCTATAGGACGACCATCAAGACTGCAACTAGGGAATAGACCTATTCATGGTTCGAGTAGCCCAACGGGCTGGGCCGGCCCGGCCCGACCCCTGGACAGGCTTGTGCATGAACTTTAACCCGCGGGCTTGACCTCGGGCTTAAAAGCCCGAGCCCGACTATTTTACGGGATGGGCTCGGTATTTGTCACAAAAGCCCAACCTGACATTTTGTATTTTATTGTAAACCCTAGCCAATTAACCCTTTCATATTCCCTCTTTTCATCTTTTATCTGTCTTTCCTCATTCTCACTCTCAATAACCAGTGCGAGTCTAAGCAAGCAGCCACTGTTCTCAGTCTCAGAGGTGATAGGCAAGCTTAGGCACCGATCCTCTCTCTCTCTCTCTCTCTCTCTCTCTCGTCTCTCTCACAGTTCTCACTCGCACGAACTCGCATATTCTCAGGATTCAAGAACCGGTGAACTCAGGCACTGGTGCCAGTCGTGCCACTAGTGAACTCAGTCGTCCCTCTCTCCGATGGTGAATCTTCTATCTCTCTCACCATTCCTCTCTCTCTTGTCTCTCTCGCAGATCTCATTCTTATGCATTGTTGCATATTCTCAGGAACTAGTGAACTCAAGCATCGACGATGGCGAACTCAGGCACCTGCGCCAGCCGCACCAACAGTGAACTCAGTCTCCCTACATTTCAGCCTCTGTTAGGTCGGGCTTCGAGCTCGGGCCCGAGCTTTGGGCTTTTTATGAGGGTCAAGCTCGGGCTTGGGCCTGAAAAAATATTGTTAATGAAGAGAAAAAGCCCAGCCCGGCCCATGAATAGATCTACCGGTGAAACGCCCTTCAACCTCACGTATGGAACGGAGGCTGTGATTTCGGTGGAGATCACAGTACCAACGTTGCGGCTCGAGGCATACGACCAAAAGGTGAACGACGAAGAGCTTTGGACCAACTTGGATCTGATCAAAGAAGTACGTGACCTGGCCTATATTCGAACTACAGTTTACCAACAGAGAGTAGCTCGGTACTACAATGCCCAGGTCAGGAAATGATAGTTTCGAGTCGGTGACCTGATCCTCTACAAGGTAATGGTACCTGAGCCCGAAGTGGGTAAGCTCGGACCGAATTGGGAAGGTCTGTATCGAGTGAGACGAGTGTTCGGCGAAGGCACATATGAGCTCTAGACTATGAAAGGGAACAAGTACCTCAAGCTTGGAACGTTGACAACCTGAGGAGATATTATCTATAATCTCGCTACTCCAACTCCAACACAACCGAAAAATTTACAAAGTCCACAAGACCACCGAGCTGATCAAAAGGATGTCAAGCTGGAGAGAGGACCGTAAGCCACTCCCAGAGCCTAAGGGCTATGGTGTCGAGCTGACAAAAGACATCGGCACAATATAAGACGCAATTGCCTCTTCGGCATGGGCAGATAAGTCCTTGTCACCTCTTCGGCATGGGCAAACTAAGACCCGATCGCCTCTTCGACATGGGCAACCAAAAACGCACTTGCTTCGGCATGGGCAACCTAAGACCTAGTTGCTTTGACATAGGCAACCATAGACCTAGTTGCTTCGTCATGGGTAAATAAAGTAGCCCGTGCGTAGACAGGTCGGGCATATACCCTACAGTGTCTGTTCACTTTAGCGTCCAGCGAGATTGGGTTATTCCTACTTGGGCCTAGCTCACCAGCTCGGCACTTCAGGAGTAATCTATACTTACAAAATTTTGCACAACAAGGAATTTTGAAACTACTGCATTGCATTGATAAAAGAAAGTTCGAGGTACATGTAAAAAAAAGAGACTATAACTATTAAACCGAGCTCGGAGGCTCAGGACATCAGATATGTACTGAGGGTCCAAGAAAAGAGGCAGAAAAACATCAGTCGACGTGGGGATCCTCGTCCCCATCAGTAACTATGGTTTCCTGGTTGGTCTCCATATGGTCCTCGGCGGCAGTGTCTCCATCTCCCTCCTCCACTGTCTCCTCGTCGAGGAGGTCATCGTGACTCTCATCCTTGGAGTCCATGTCATTAGCATTCTCCCCGGCCATCTCCTCGGTAACCCTCGATGTGGTGATAATGCTGAGGTTGAGTTTGGGTAACTCACGTCACGTCAGCCACCGGCTAAGCTTGAAGCCCTTGCGATAGGCTGCGGTGCCGGTCTCGGTCAATAATTTGCGCAGCTCCTTCCAAGACTTGTACTCCTCGACAACCAGAGCCTTAGCATCCCTGATCGCGTCGTCAAAGATATATGTGCGCTCCTTCACGAGCTCCTCGAGGTTCTCCTTTTCCCTCTGAAGGGCCTCCCTTTCCTCCTTGAGCTTTTTCTTCTCCTCCCTTAGCAGCACAATCAGCTCTTTTGAGCTCGCGCATCCTTCTCCAGTTTATGAACTCGCTGCGAGCTAAGTCCAGTTCGTGTTGAACGCTTTAGGAGGTTTCTTCATCTTAGAGGGCCTGCTTCAGCTGCACCTCGGATTGACAAATAAGAGCATGGATTGTGGAGTTCACCTACCAAAGAAAAAACAAAATCTAAGTACCGAGAAAGAGAAATAGAGAGTACAATCCAAGGATCAGATATGTACCACCATACAGTGAGTAGTCGCTTTGGCCCCGAGCTGAGCCACCGGTAGATCGGCCCATTGGGTGACCTTCTCGGTGAAGACCACATTCTTACTCTTGAGTAGACCGAGTTTCAGGGTCAAAATGCTCTGGGCTGCCTGGGAGGAGTCACCTCCTGAAGGGATGGCCGCCCGAGTGGACTGGGGCTCGGACACTAGAGCCTCCTCGGGTAAGTGAGGTGGAGAAGCCCTGCCTTGGTCTTCGTCGACCAAGTCGATAACTATAGGGTGCTCGGCAACCGGAGGATGCTCGGGGGCGGCGATGTCGACACTGGAGGTGGCGGCGGCCTCATGGAGACGGGCCTTCTTGGAGGCCTTCCTCTTTTTCCCCTTCTTCATGCTTTCGAAGAGCTTGGTAGCAGGGATATAAGCCATGGCTCCTACAAAAAGAAACGAACAGGTTAGATCCCAAGATCAAGATAAACTATGAAGAAGAAAAACAAGTACCCGGAGGATTCAACCCCGCTTGTATGAGCTTTTCTTCAATCACGAAGTTTTCGAACTTCAACCTGAGCTTCGCCCAAGATCAGACTTCCTCCTGTGTCTGTTTGTCCAACCTGATATTGGTATCCTGAATGGCAGGCCATCAGTGAGTTGGAAATGGCCACCCCGTAGTGTTACGAATCATGAAGTAGCGCTTCTTCCAGGCCGGGACTTTGTTTGGGAGGTCATGCAAAATTATGTAACCATGACGAGGAGACATGTAGTAGCTTCGCCTATGCTCAAGGAGAACACATGCGGAGTTCTTTTTTATAGAATAGATCGACGAGAAAATGTCAAGGTTCAAAGGCTAGTTATAGTCATGGAAAAGGGAGATGGTACCTACGATATTGTGGATCGAGTTGGGTGGACCTGATCTATGGCGATGTTGAAAATTTTGATGACCTCGATTATGAAAGGGTGAAGTGGGAAACGCAGCCCTGCTACGAGCTGCTCCTCGAAAACCACGATCTCATCAGGACTGGGATCCCAAGGAAACCTTCCTAAGGAAATGTTGTACACAAGATTGTCGGGCAAGTTATACTGGGCTACTAGGGACAGAAGCCTGTCAGCCATCATCGTAGAAGGGCCGAAGTTGTCCGTTCCCCGAGCCCGACGAGATGTGGAGGCCCCCATGATGGAGGCCTCACGCTCTTGCCGAGGTGAGTCCGCCTCGGACGGGTTGGAAGTCCGCACCCCGCACTGAGATACCCACCTCGACCAGGCGAGACTCTGCGGCCTGCGCCGAGGTGCCCACCTTTGCCCTGACAGACTCTCCACTCTCACCAAAAAGGCTATCCAAACTAACACTAGACATACTAAACTAAAGGAAGAGGGCAACAGGAAATGAAAACAAGAAGAGATGAACTCACCAAGAGGACCGAAGGAAGCGAAAAGACCACAGATGCAAGGGCAACTGACACCGACTGGAAGACTGAAGCGCGACCTCAACAAACTCAAGCACGCAATTTACGGCAAGAAAAATGGGCCCCTTCGGCCCCTATTTATAGCCACTGCAATCGGGGTTCAACGGTCGAGATTTACACGATCCAACGGCTCCCTGAAAACCGGTTGCATGCCACCCGAGGTCGAAATCGGTTAAGCGCGCGTTTTGACGTCCGTTGAGTTTATAAATGGCGTGACGTCTGCGCATACCCAGTACGTGATCTGGATCATTTCCTAGTCGAGCCAAGTGGCCACGCAGGTCCGACCAAAGAGCCGCCCTCTGTACCATCTGGAAATCGTGCCAAATCCACTTGGGTTTGTCATGAACTCCTCGCACCGGGTCGAGATCCCCGGCACGGGGTGTGAGGGGCAATTGATGAGGAGTGATTTGGCCCAACCTAGTAAGTGAAGGACACGTGGACAGAGCTTGCCAATAGGACAAGAACTCAGTGCGAAGCGCCATGTCAGCAGATCGGGGAGCTCGAGTGCTTGGTCGCCTTGGAACCAAAATCACTTCGGTACTTGTATACGCCAAGGTTCCACGTAATCAATTCTAGAAGCTTCTCAGCGGACTCTGAACTACTTGGGATCACGCCGTGTAACCGAAGGCCTTATCTTCTCCCAGCCCGAACTGAAGGGAAACAATAAACCTCATTAATTGATGCGTTACTCTCATATTAAAGCGGAAAGGATCCCTACATCACGGGCCAAAGATTCCGAGAATGTCTCGAGAGACCTACGGCATCCCAGCTATATAAGGACATCAACCCCCGAGACCTAGGTACGCGCGATTATTTGCTCACTAGCTTACTAGCATACAAACTTTCAGCTTGCATAACTCAGTACTGACTTAAGCATCAGAGCGACCTCGCTGGGTTAACCACCCCGATTTCTCTGATCCTCTGTCTTGCAGCTTGGTCCAGCTTGCTACGCGACTAAGGTCCAGGTCATCTTCCGGCTAGGAGCTTACAGATCATGCACAATCAAAACACTAATAGGATTAAGATTTGTCTATCAACCAAAGAGAGGTAGACGTGTTCATGGATCAGGCTTCAAGCCCAATTTTACACTCTTTTAGGCTTGGGTTTTGGGTTGGGCCCATTCAAATTTTAGCAAAAGCCAAGCCCGAGCTTGGCCAATGAATGGATCTAAAGAGAGGGCCTTCCATGTTCCATCTACTTAACTTACCTTTCAGATTATTCAGAATAAAGGGCAGTGAAAAATGTTTAGCTCTATTCCAACACAAAGGGGTACCAAGATATTTTGTCTTAAAATCGATGTGCCAAATATGAAGTTGATGCTTTAACATCCGTTGATACGTTGGTAGTGGTGTAAATCAAGCCATGCCCCTTGTGGCCCGACACAAACTTGGACCGGCTTGGCACAACGGTCTGCGGGCTGTGCTAGGCCCAGCCCGGCACGAAACGATGGAGCGGGCTATGCTGCTCGTGGCCCGCGGGCCGACACGACCTATCCCACAGCCTGGCCCAGCCCGGCCCATATATATTATTTATATATTTTTATATGTATTATATAATATAATATATTAATAAAATAAATATTTTTTTAATTTTATTATCCTAATTGATTTAATTATTGTATATATTAGCAATTGTATACACAAAATTCATATAAAATTAAAATTTTAAGTTTTTTGTCAATTTTTTTAAATAAATAGCTTTGGCCCGATGCACGGCCTGACTTGGCCCAAGACTCAGCCCACGGGCYAGCCCGGACCACGGCACGGCACGGGCCCGTATGGGCCTGGTCTGTGCGGGGCCGACCTCCAAATTTTTCACAGGGGAGGACAACACAGCCTGTAACGGCCCGCGAGCCAACACGGTATGGCCCACTTTACACCTTTATACCCTAGGTGAATAATTTTACTAAAAAGAATGCCTAACTTATCATAATTGATGAATTAGTTGGACAAATTTTGAAATTGGTTAAGGATTAACTTAAGGTTATCTTCTTCATCTACATAAGCCCTAATTCCTTGTATCAAATGATTATTTTCATCTTGCAATATAGGTATAAAAAGCCCTTCTAGGTTGAAAATGATCACCCCTACAATATTGGTGCATGGTCCACTCTAATGGAGGGAAGGGTGGCAAGAGGTGATCATGGACGAAGCTGGGTGGTCTAGGTTGGGCTTAGCACCTATGATAAGTGGTTGTAGCCTTGGACAGCATAGGCCTATATCGGCTTAGACCAAGGTTTAAAATATCAACATGATATGATTGATACAAAGTGTACAATGTATTGTGTCATATTGCTGGATATGGATGTATACTAAATTGCACCAAATGACAGAATCTCCACCTTTTGGATTTTTTATCAACTTTTCAAAATTTTCAAAACTTTATCATTATGTTCTCTATCCAAAGCACAACTAGGATTGTTTCTTCACTCTCCACCTACAAAACAAAAGAAAAAAAGGTAAGAAACATTATGAAGTAAATTTATGAAAAAAAGGTAAGAAACAAAAGAAACAACTAGGATTGTTTCTTCACTGATTGAAATTTATGAATTAAATATTATATGTATCTTAGAAATTATAGTGGCCATACATATTTTTAGACTAAATTATGTATTTCTTTAATTTATGAATTAATAGTTAATCCACAATAAATAAGTAAACAAAACATATTGAATTATTGTCTATATTAAAAAATATTAAATAAGTAAGTAACAATTTATATTGACCTTTTGGTTAGACTTATGATGTTCTAAGCTTCATTCTATTAAWAAATTTATGGATTTTCCTTAAAAATTATGAAAATAATTTATGCCTCAAATGATATTCATGTTATKAAATTTAGTATGTTGAAAACCTAAAAAATTATTTAATGTATTGTTAGTGAAAGTATTGTATGATCTTTACATGTTCTAGAATCTTGGTATTGTTGATTGTAATTGATGAGGGCAGATTTGGCCCTYTAGTGAAATTGCGACACGTGGCACCTCGTGACAACTAGGCAAACACTCAKGTAAACAACTTACCAAGTTGGTGTCCCACCCGGGCACCGGTCTGGCTGGCCTAGCGCGACCTGCATGCAGCCTACGGGCGGCCTACACGCGACCTGGCGTGGCCTGCGCGTGACCTGGCGCGGCTTGCGCAACCTGGCCGGATCATGTGCCAAGCTGATCCAGACACCGACCCGCCGACTGACACAGGCGCCAACCTGGCAACCTGGCCCGGACACAGGCGCCGACCTGGCAACCTGGCCTGGACACTGACCCGCCGACTGACACAGGCGCCGACCTGACAACCTGGCCCAGACACCGATCCGCCGACTGACACAGGTGC